>JANTOQ010499345.1:0-11204 GCA_027564595.1 Bythotiara depressa | reverse complement strand
ATGATTGAATTTTGATTATATGTAATGGAATGAAGTTTTCTTAGAAGTTTCTTATTTTGGTTTCCTTCCCCTTTAACATTTTTATTACTTATTTCCCATGTATGCCAAATATGCATCTAATATAATATTCATCTAGATTTGCTTTTTACTTATTGATTATTTATGTGATTTATAACTGCTACATTTCTTTACATTCCTGATCTTTCTTCATAATTTCAGATCCACAGCAACTGTGTCATACTTCTCACATAAGGAGGAGCTATATCATGCAGATTATGGTTCAGTAAAATGCGTCGATGGACCATTGTTTGGCTTTTTCCCCTTTCCAAATGGAACACGGTATTAGAGTGTCTGTGGCTTACCTTTGCGAGTAACTCGTGTCATGTTCAATTTAGTTAATCTTACTAGTATTTATGGATTTCCATAAAATGTCATGTCATTGTATTGTATTGTTTTTCATAAATATAGGTGAAGTAATTAAATTAGTAATAATAATAATAATATTATAATAATATAGTTAATAGTAATAATAATCATTTATTGGCATTTCCATATTGTACATTTTATAAAATAAAAAAATAAAAAAAATAAAAATATGTCCATTAAAATTTATATATATAAAAGGTCTTGTAAGCCTTAACCTAGAATGAGAAGGAGCATCGTTTGAACTAAAAAAGGGTATGTGTGTTACAGTAAATATACGGGAAAATTTTGAATATTCTAGATTGCTTGAAAATGAAGAATTTCCAGGATTGAACTTGTAGTTTGGTGCTTTTTACCCTCCTCCTATGTCCAGGAAATGTCTCACAATGAACTTCGTAACCTTCTTTGTATTCTTCTGCAGAGGAGAGTAAATTTAAAAAATGAATACACTGGATGCATGCAAGTGCGAAACATGATATATGTAAATTGAGAGGATGAATGGAGGCACTTAGCTGATTTTAATAGAGAAATGAGATTCATTTAGAGAAAGGGCACATTTATGGCAAAAGGACACTTTAGATGTACTATACATACCCCTATTTAATATCGTTTTTAGGCTTTTCTAGTCAAAACATTACAAGTGGTTTCTTTTTTAGGCTTTTCTAGTCAAAACATTACAAGTGGTTTCTTTTTTAGGTGTTTCTAGTCAAAACATTAGAAGTTGTTTATTTTTTTCTTCAATTTATTTCATTATGGGTAGCAGGTTAAATTAGGGCCTGATAGTTAAAAAAGAAATTCAGAAATCAACAGCAATGGCAACAACATATCTCTTGGTAAGACATTATATTACATAAATGGGACATAATTATATATGGAATGTAACAAACTTGGTAATGTTTTGGTTTCTCATTAGAATCTGGTAGAGCACTATCTAAAATGTGGACATTTTTTGCTAATGTAATATGCACTAATATGATGCCCGTCATCAAATTTATGATTACTAAAACTTTGATGAAATGCAAATACATTGTATTATAGTTTATTTTAAAATTTCCAAAACCCGGATGTTACCTTGGTAAATAAAAATGTAACTATATTAGATTTGACTTGATTCATATATTTTAGTTAATGTAAATCACAAAACCTATTTTTTACATTTGCTTCTGGACATGTTCTATGCAGAACAATCCAGTTAATATTTTAAAAATGTGTAAATATATATTATATATTTCTCTTTACATTATAAAATTGCTTAAAATTAACATGTACACTGCCTTTCTAAAATCTTGCACAAAATATTTGAGACTTTTGCAGTTTTAGCCCACTTTCATGTTCCCTCCCTATTCAGTAGAGTGTTCATAAATCATATATAGGTGTTGACGAGATGCTCATCAGAAGCAACGGAAAGTGTTCTTAATTCATTGATTTTTCCATTTCAAGACTTCTCAAAATCCCAGGTCGTCCCATTACAAGGCAAGTGAGCCATGCCATCCCTTTGCAACCATGGTGTAGGGTCATGATTGCTTCAGTTTCAAAGATCCTAAGTCTTAAGTCAGCAGTCCAAGTGAAAAAATGTGCAAAGTTGGTATTTCATTACTTGTGGAACTCATTTTGATTACTTTGGTGATATGTGTCAGTATATATATTATTTGCCAGTGTGTTTTTAGATTGCTAGAAAAAGTTTTTCCCAAAATTTAATTCCGCAAATTAGCCGATGACACATTTTTGGGGAAAATTTAATTTGGCTAATCGGTAATTTTCTTACTTTTTCTAGAGAATTTTATTTTATGAAGAGCTGAATCTAATAGGCAAATTAATATCCTGGTGTAGCAAAACTATGACAGACAACATCAGACATCTCAACTACCTTTAAAATCCAGAGAGTTTACGTGAGTGATGACAATATTTCCCTTGAAACACTAATATTGAACCACGACTTAAAAATAAACGAGGTAAGCATTACAAAGCTATTACAAGATCTATTTTCTTTCAATATTACTGTCTTAAACTTCATAATGTACAATAATATGTAATGACATAATTCTTCTCATTTATTTAACAAGCTTCACTAACCCCATTCCTCCTCTTCACTTCCATACATTTTCCAATTCAAATAAAATGAGTTAAGAAGTGTATGTGTCTGTGATTTTTAATTTTTCAAGAGGTTTTGTGTGTATTTAACTTCGGATTGGTCAACTAAGAGCTTTTTGCAGGAACTTAATTTAGTGAAAATGGGCAAAAAAGTTTGCGAAATTCACGAAATTTTCTTCCCCCCAAAATGTATTCCTTTTAGGTATTGTCTAATAATTAATTTGTAAAAACTAATCACTCACTATCAATTTTTCATGATTCAATAAGTATTTATAAATCAATCAATCATAAAGGTATCAAAATAATGTACGACTCATTGATAAACTGTCCACCACCAATGTTTTGTAAGAACAAAATAAAAAGATATGTCCATTAAGGTAGCAGAGTTACCACATTTAATGTATGATATTTAATTAAATACAATGTAAATCCAAAATTAATTTTAAAGGTTTTGTAGAGAAAAAGGTTAAGCTTTCCAAAAATATGTCATAGTCATAGAGCAATTATGGGTCAACCAGGAAATCGCCCCAAAAAACCTTATTTTTTCCTCATTCTAGAGCTCCAACTCCTTGCCATCTTAATTTTTCCCGGATATTTCTGCATAAATTGAAGCACATTTGTGATAGCAAAGAACTGTGCCCGTGATTTTTTATTTTCCAAATAGTTTGGGCAGTAATTAATTTTAACTTGGCAATCAAAGAGAATAAATAGATTCGCGGGCACAATTTTGTTCATTAAAGTCTTATCTTCAGTTATGCAGATATTTAGAGTAAAACATTGTAGTTGCCTTGTGAAAAAAATCTTATTTCACCCTGATAATGATGATAAAAACTTTGCCTTTAAACTCCTCTTAATATTATTAAAAGCTGGTTAATTAAATTATATATATGCCACATGTTTTATGCGATGCAAAATATCTATGACGTATTGAAGACAGCTTGTAAGGATTAACATTATTAACAACGTTTAAAGGCTTGTTAAATTTTGTGTATAAAATTAAAATGACACACTCAAAGTTATTCTTTATTTGCTTAGTATACCCAGAAATAATGTTTTTTCATAGTAAACCTTTTTTTATCATAATTTGTAATCACATTTTCGTTGAAATATGAAAAAATAAAAATTTCCCATTCTGATAGGGTACTCTGCTATCTTTAATTACCCTTTAATTTATAAAGTTTATAATAATGTTAAATTTAGTAAAACTTCCGTTAATTTTAATAAAGCTGAAGTTTATTAAGTTATGATAAACTCTGTCTTCTCTAGGTAGTACTAACATATATTGGTTTTGTAATCTCTTGAGATTATTTGGATTCTTGTAATTGCTAGTGACAGAATTCAAATTGTTAAGGTCATTTTCTATTTTGTATATTTCCTGCAAGTACCTAGTTTTTTTTCAACTTTGGTAGTGCAAGATTTTTGAAAACCTTCATCAGGACCCTAAGTAACATTTTTTCACTGTGCCTGTGAAAACATCCTTTACTTCTGCATTTATCCCCTTCATTATCTTACGTTTTGCTATATGCTGATATTGTATGTGGAAAGTTAATTTCATGTTTAGCATGTTCTTGAGTATGTACTCATATTTTGTTTTTTTCCATTTTTTTGTTACTACAATACAAAAATATAGTTTTTGCAACATTTCAATACTTGAAAATACAACATTAGTTACCTGCTGCTCATTGTGCCAAAGTTTTGTAAAAGTGAGCTATTGTTCCAGCTTATTATGGGAAATTGTTCCAGTATATTATGTGGTATTGTTCCAGTATATTACGGGTGTTTTTCCAGTATGTTATGGGTGTTATTCCGGTATATTATGAGGTGTTGTTCCAGTGTATTATGGGGTGTTATTCCAGTATATTTTGGAGTGTTGTTGCAGTATATTATGGGTTGTTGTTCCAATATTTAACATTGTGAACACTGTAATAATTTTTATGTTGACTGGCCAGTTTTTGCTGGTTTAATAATTGTGCATGAAGTGTCACAAAAAATCACCTAATAGAGTATGCAATGCCCTTCCATTTTTCACTGCTTATTAATGTTGTATGTGTTTTATCTATCAAAGAATGTGTTAGGTTTACTCCAAACCATTTTTGCTTGATTAGAGAGTGGTAAGATAATAATCATGGTGTGATTTTGATGAAATGTATTCAGAGCGATGCATGATACGGTTATGTGTTCTTCAAAGACATACTATATTTCTTATAATGAATATTTTTATGTTTTAGTTTGTTATCTTGTTCCGACTACAAATTAAGCCTTCTTTAAAACTGCCAGGTCAATAACTTGTTGGTCAACATATACAATGTTATATAACTTTAACTGTTCATCTGTAACCTAGGTGATGTCCACATACTTCAGAACCTAATATATCAGGTTCACAACACTTTGCTTTCTTATGTATGTCTCTATATGAAGCATTTAATTTGTGTAAGTGTAACTATAAGAAGAAATAACCATTCTTTTAAAAAATATAATTTTTTTGAAAACCCACTCTTTATTTTGTTATCCACTGTTTGCTTGAAGATGTAACAATTCGCACACACATTCACCCTTGAAGAAAGCTTTGGTCGAAATTAGTCAGGATACATTGTGATTTTACTAGCTTTCCTCTCCCTCGTTCAAATCATATTTTTAGTGAATGACTTGACCTTTTTAGCCAAAGGTTGTAAATGGTAGTCCACAATTTGGAATAACCAGTCTACCTGGGACGCTATGCAGACATTTATGTATTTTAGGAAGTAGATAGAATCTCCCCAATTTCAGATTATTATAGAAACTAACCCAGAGTTTTACTACTTATGTCTCCTCTAACGTCAATGGATCTTAAGTGTGATTTTGATAGTATTAACTAGGGAGCTGGCAACATCACAGGAAGGTAATCCTTTCTGCCTCATACTAAAACTGCAGACCCTTTGTCAGCACCTGTAGTTATTATAGAGGTGTCATCTCCAAGTGTGTATATGGTACTGCATACCTGCCTTGTAAGGTTAGAGTATTTAAAATTTCTATCTCTAGCGGAAATCTCCTCTTCCAACCTACTAATATACATTTCAATAATGGCATTCTTTCCTTTGGAATTAAATTTAGATTTAGGTCAGAAAGGATTGTGGGTACCACTCTCTTCATTACAAAAATGCCACATAAGTCTAAGTTTTCTACCTAAAAACCTCCATATTTAGAGCAGCTTTATTACTAAATATATCAATTCGGGCATACAGCTTAACAATAAATAGAATAACTAGAAGTTTAAACATTTTTAATAAGTAACGAGATCGTATTTCATATTTCATAATACTATATATTTGACCTCACACCCAGAGGTCATCATCAGTAAAAAATTTTATTATGTACAAAAGTTAAAAATTAGGTAGTCAGTTTAACATTAAAGACAAAATGAAAATGGAACATAACCATGACCTCGTCTACAGTGTGACATCTCCTGAAGAAACATGCCTGGAGACATATTAGTGAAGTTGGAAGATGCCTTTATGAATGTGTAGTTGATCATAGTCGCAAAGATAATAACACACACATAGTCAAACTCTCCTTATTAAATGGACATGCTTCTGTTAGCATGAAACATTTCCAAATCTTAAACTGGTTTCCATGGCAATAGTTTCAAATGTATACATTAAAAGAAGTCAACCTTCATTAAACATACAGGAGAAGAGTGCACCACTCAAACTTCTTAATTAATGCATTTAACACCTCCAATTTAACTTTGTATATATGTAACCATGGTAACTAATAGTTTTATCATGTTTTTAAACTTTTGTACATAATAAAAAATTTTACTCTGATGATGACCTCTGGAAGTGAGGTCGAATTTATAGTATTATGAAATATGATCTCGTTACTTATTAAAAATGTTTAAGTTTAACGGGTTGGTATAAATTTAAGACATTTAGACAAAAAGGAGATTTCTGCTTTAGATAATTCTTTGTTTGAAAGATTTATAACATTAGGGCTCAAACGTTTGTCTCTAAAACATTCTTTATCTTTTTCACATTTGTTAGAGCTCTCATTTACAAAAATCTTAACAAAATTCTTGCTCAGTTATCAACAATCTAGCAGATATGCCTATGCATAAGGTCTCTAGTAACAGCCCCTCTGTTGATTGTATGGTGTCATTCCATATTACTGAAAGTGCAGTATCATTAAACTCGATGAACGATTGTTTATAAATGGCAAGTTCAGTTGGTCTAGTACAAAAAATATACAGATATAAAACCCTCGTTGAAATCAAAATCGTGAACTTCAATCATCTTAGATATATCTGGTATATTATTATATAATTTACAAAGCATTCAGATAATGTTTTAACATAAAAGCACTTTTTTAACATAAATTTTGGCACTTGCCTTTCTTTCTCAATGCTTAAGTCATGATGTACAAAGTTCACAGCTTAAATATACTAAAGAAAATGTTAAATTATCAAGGGAATATAAACCTAAAGAAAACAAACAAATGATCCCTCCTACACAACATCCCAGGCTACCCAGGGATAGCAGACTCATTCCTTCCATGTTGGCCCAATAGGTCAATGCCTCCTGAACTTGTGCCGTTATGGGCTACGCCTTTACAAGAAGCTAGATGTTAGTCAGGCACTACAGATATAGGAAGGCACATACTATTACACTTTCAATAGGCCACAGTAGACCGTAAGGAGAAGGAAATCCCAAACCTTGTCCCCACAATGAAGTGGAGAAACCCAGATCTTGCATAATAGGGTCTCATGTCCATAAAAGAGGTGCCAGTATGTGCTACATTATATAAACATAAACAAGAAACTATAAGATAATAGTAAAGTTAAATTCTGATAGAACACAACAAACATATACTAACAAAACAATGACAGAAATTTATGCACTAGTAACTTGTATAAAAAATAAATAAACAGTAAGAAGGTATAAAATGATGGCATGATTTAAGGAGATACCTTGTTGCCAGACCTTATGTGATATTAAAGAATGAAATATAGAAATATAGGTTACATAAGCTCTTTAGAAGAGCCTAATTAAAGGGACCAATGTACCATGGGAAAAAAAGAAAAGAGAAAAACAAATATATATACAGCAAAATCTGTATGTATTAGAATTAAAATTAGAAAGCAAGGACAAATAAAAACCAACAGAAGGAGTAAATTAGCCATCAACATATTGTGTACATGTACACATAGGTATATATACTTTACTAAAATGCCACACGGAATATACTATGTCGTAGCCTAGTCATGTCATTTTAGTTAAAGTACGTAGTACCTGTTGGCTTCTTTTTGTCCATGTACCCCATTTCATCAAGTGTATACCATATCAGACACTTAGGCTTAATAGGATATGTTCAGAGAGTGAACTCTTTGAGAAAAGGTGTAACTAACTTGAAAAGTGGTTGCTAGACAGAGGTTACAGTGATAGGTTGATTAGCATGTTGTGATGTTTGTAACTATATTTGTGACAAAAACCACCGCAATCAGGTTTTTCTTAAATTTCTCATTAGGTAGTTGATGAATGTCATGAAATTTTGTGACCTTTAATATCTTTCTATTGCTCAACCTTTGGTGAAAAAAAAATTAAATTTACAATGGTCCATTTCCATGGTAACCATTCCATCTTTTTTTTTTTACAAGTACATTTGAAATATGCTAATTCTCAATTATTATGAGTAAAAAGTATGATATTATAACAATAATAGTATTTATAACAATATTTATATTTTGATGATGTTATCAGGAAAATGCCAACGTCAGCAAAAAACTTTTTATGCCAAATGCTTTCTCTTGTAATAGACTATAACGTGCCAAGTTTTATTATTCTACAACTATCCTAAAAGAAGTTACGGAGTGTGGCGGATTCCATCCCCTTCGTTCATTTGATACTAAAAAAGCTTGGTACCAGTAAGGTTAAAGTGGCACATTATGATCACCTCCTGTATTGACATGAAACTCTATTATGTCAGATCTGGGTTACTCCACTTTATTGTGTGGACAAGGGTTAAGGGTTCCTTTTCCTTGTCAGTCATCCAGCCAGATAATTTTCTGATCTAGTGTGGTCCATTGAAAGCATAATAGTATGTGCTATCCTATATCTGTAGTGCCTGAGTAACATCTAACAAATATATACAATAAAAAATGTTTTTTCATAGCAAAAGATCTATCCCTTATAGCCAGGTACTATGCTTTAATAGGATATGTTCTAATAATACATTTTTAGACTAAGTTGCAATGACCTTAGATTATATTTTGAGAGATACTCCTCTCATCGTCAGACAGTGAGATTGGTGAAAAATCTTGTTTACAAATTTATAAAACCTCACGCCAATCTATCTGATCTGCCACTGGCTTAGTACTTGCACATACTTGTCACTTTTATGCCTGCAAAACATTTCTTGTGGAGGTGTGACGTAAATATTTCCTGTTGAGGTGTGAAGTAAACATTTCCTGTGGAGATGTGAAGTAAACATTTCCTGTGGAGGTGTGAAGTAAACATTTCCTGTGGAGGTGTGAAGTAATTAAATCTCAATCCTGCTCTATTTGGAATGATATGCTCTTCATTAGATTAGATGGAACTGTAAAAGCCTATGTTAGGAATTAGAAGAATAATTATTAATGTGAGTGTTCGAGCATTGAAGTTTAAGGTTTTGTGTATCGAGAACTATTATGTTCCTTAACTCTAATTGGTATGGGCTTTGAGGAGGTTGTTTGGTATGGGGGGATTTAGCCTTAAGATCTCGGAAACCACTAATGCATGAGACTTCAAACTTGGTGTGAGTAAAGACCATATCAAGTAGATTATTTTTCACTTATAATTTCTTGCTGATGTCATCAAAAATTGACCACAATTGGTCAATAAATATTTTGGTCAACATTTTTATAAAAAAATTTGCCACATGTCATGTGTATACATGATACCTAAAATGTCAATATCTTTGTTTACACCTTATAATTCAATGACATAAACATGAGAAAGATTTTGTCGGGTGGTCTTGACAAAAGGTCAATTATGGCAAATATATTAATCATTTTTTATAAATCTTTCAGGAAACGTAGGTAATAGATAAAAACTAAAAGTCACAAAATTTAGGAGATGCACAGGAATGCAAAAAAAGTTATGAGAAAAAACTATGGGGGTGGGGGTGGGGGGGGGGGGTTAAGCCCTCCTACCCGTGCAAATTAACAAAATGTTACTAGCAATACATGTTCTCCGGATGAAGGGCACCATACATGTTCAAATAATTCCTAGTCTTGCGGTCCATCTGGAAAACTTTTGCCTAGTCCAGCATTTAATAAAAGCTGCCGAATATCTAAGCAAACTTACTGCCAACGTGTTAATTGCCTGAATAACATTCCCTCCATTCAAAATAGGCTGCAGTACTATCCTGACCCTTTGAAATATTTCCTATTTCTATTATTTCTTCGTTCATTTCAGAATGTAAAACCTAATCTATCTAATTCCAAGATACTCAACTACCTTTCCTCTCCAGATAAAGACTTGATCACTGTCTGATTTGTTAACTTCTTATTGGACTTATCTTCGACAATATTATTTGTCGAATCATGTGGGCAGTTTATGGTGTAGCATGTAGATCAACAGAGGAACTGACCTATACTGTACAGATAGTCTTTCCCATTGAGCAATTCAAATTAGACAATTATGACATATAATCATTTTTGTGGCAAATAATCATCGATATTGAATGCATCAATTCAACATAAGAGCTTCTATTTTGATTATTTTCTTCTGTTAATTTTACACAGAAATTCACCTCGTATTTGAAATGCTCTTTGAAAAATAAAGCAGAATATAAACTTCCAAACGTATACCTGCACTACAAACCGTTTTATAACGTCTTCAAATTTGGTAAAATAAGAAGAATTTGACCGCGAAAGGGTCAACTTGATCCCCTAAAATTTTACACTTCAAAACGTTCTTAAACCTTAGACTCCGAAGTATATTTTTAAAAAGTGGGAAATTTTTACCAGTTTCGCTGCAACGGATCGCTGCGTAGCAGCGATTCTTTGCACTTTAACGACATCAAACCTAGACTATTAGACGCGGTATTTAACATACAGCACCAACTTTTATGTCCTGCTGATGTTCTGTTCAGGAGATGTAAGCTCTGTAACAAATGGTACCAAAAAGGCGCAAAAACCTGTCTTTCGGAGTCTAAGGGTTAACCCTATTTTATTTGGGGTATGTTGGGGAGCATATTCTGCCCTGAGCCCTCTAAAATCTTTTGTAGTGGATCAATTTGAATGAAACTTTCCACAAATGTTACATGAACAAAGTCAATTACAAAAATCCAAAACAATTTTAGAAACAATGACCTATTGTCTTGTATTGTTTTAAAACAATAGAAATACAGGTATTTTTAAAATTGCAATAATTATATTTCTATTAACTCGAACTTCTTCAAACTATGTACATGTTATGAACACAAGCAGACCTGACTAAAATTTTTTAAATAAATTCCAATTAAATATCCTTTGTCTTTCAATTGGTTTAGAACAATAGACCAATAAGAATTATTGAAATTGCAATAACGTATTGTCTACTTGGCCGATTTTCACCAAACTTTATACAAATAAACTTTCCAGGAAGACCTTATTAAATGTTGAAAAATAAATTGAAACAATGGCCTTTTGTCTCTTTATTATTCTAGAGCAATAGAACAATAGGTCAATATGAAAA
>JANTOQ010498901.1:0-11206 GCA_027564595.1 Bythotiara depressa | reverse complement strand
CATAATTTGTAAGCACGTTTTCGTTGAAATATGAAAAAAAAAAATTCTCATTCTGATAGGGTACTCTGCTACCTTAAACCAGTTGTAGTTCTTTGTAGAAAAATGGTATATATGATTTCAAAATCTTGAACATAAATACAACTTTTAACGGAGAAGCCGATTCTGAAATCCATTTTTTATAAAAAGCAAACGAAATATGAGTTCCGTCACACAAATTAATTTCCGGAAAGGTCTATTCTAGACAGCTTTTCAGTTAACTTGAGCCAGCACGAGGAACAAAAATATGAAAGACAGATTTCCATTAAAATAAAAATCATCTGCACCCTACAATTTACGGATTCTGATTTGTTCATTTAGAAAGTTGATTACAAAAATTCAGAAAAAGTACTACTTTTTAGCGCTCACGCAACTTAAAACAATCGAAAATGCACAGGGGCACTATTTATTACCAATTCTGAGATGTTAATATTAAACATAAATTTTTGTGTTTTCTTGTCTTTTACGTTCTTGCTTTCTTGCTTTCAAATCATCATAAAATAAAATACTTGTTCATTTTGATTCAATGGCAAATTTGTGGAGCTGTGGCACAGTGGTGAACGAGTTGAACTTGCAATCCAAGGGTTGCTGGTTCGACTCCCATTCACGCCACAGTGCGAAGGATGACCTCTTTGCTAGAGCCATAGGTCGTATATATTTATATGTTTGTGTGCGCCACAAGTGATGCCTATAATGCGAAAGTGGTGCAGTGTTGTGCAATGTGCGTGGTTGTAAAGCTCTCTGAGCTGAAAGCTTAGAAAAAAAGTTTATCATTCGATTCTTTGCGCTCACCGGACTTACATATCAACTTCTCTTTAGTAGATGGTTTCCATTACATATCAACTTCTCTTCAGTAGATGGTTTCCATTTCTTTATAAACATGGTGACGCCTGAAAGAAATTTTGAAACAAAATTTGAAAGTCCACTTTCCACTTTCATGTTAAACCTTCTTGGGTTCTCGGAAAATAAATACTGATCCTGCCAAAATACTTGAACTGAATACTTAAAACGTTCGAATGTATGTACATTTAATAACATTGGAATGAAAACCATCATGCTCTGCAATTCCTAAAAATATACAAGTTTATTTAGACAAAATTGAACAACAGCCGATATTCAATAATATGGACTAAATTTAGATAGATTAAGATTAGTCTCACACTTAAGCAACATAAAGCCCACAAGGCACCTGGTCCGGATAAAGTACCTGTTAATCCACTCTTAGCAGAGAAGCATTCCCTTGTACCTGCTCTATATAAGCTTGTTAATACAGTCTTCTCATCTTCGCTTTACCCATCAATTTGGGGAAAACACTTGCTAAAAATTATTTTTTTAAATAAAGGAGATACAGTACACTCGCAATAAGTGAGACCCCAGAAAACTGGGACTTTTTCTAAGTTGGACGGATTACCTGTTCTCCTTGAACTTACCCAAATGTCTTCAGCCACTTTCCTCCGCTTAACTGACACCCCCACATTCGCTAAGTGGTACCATCTTCCAATGCCCCTTGGTGGGATTTCTCCGCGTAACTGGGACTTTCCCTAATTCCATAAACGAAAAAAACACAATAAAATACGAATTGGAAAAGTTACATAACTTATTTTGTTTTCTTTTTCACGAGTTAAGTCATAGAGATAGCATGGCTGAGGTAACTTCTGGAAAACGCAAGCTCAACACAAAGACAGTTTTGGAAAAATACAAAATTTTGAAAGAAGTTGAGAGTGGAAAGTTATGTACTGATGTGGCAAAAAAAAAGAAGTAAAACAAACCATTTCTAACTGGGTTAAAGGTAAGAAAGAAATATACTCGACCAATGAAGCTAGAGATTAAAACAGTCTCCTTATGAAAATATCGATAAAGCCTGCTACACCTGGTTGGTAAATGCTCGGCACTCTAGACTTTGAGTCGTTTCATGCATCACATGGCTGGTTAGACTGGTGGAAGGAAAGATACAATTTTTCATTTAAAACAGTATCAGGTATGTATATTTACAACACTTAATTGTGTTTACATAATTCCTTACTCAATATGTCCATAAAGTCACTTGTGCCTGTAAAAATCAGTAAATACGGAACTTTCATACCCATTTCATCACCAAGATTGACTGGTTTACCTGAAACTTCCACGGTGCAGTTGTTATTTTCGTCTGTTCTCAAGAAATAAAATATGGTTTTAGATAAACTCCTAGTTTTTCCTTTCATTAAGTGCCGTACGATATTTTTATTCCTAAATACAAATTTATCCTTATTATTTGGCTCCATCCTGGCTTCTAATTGTTCTTTTAGTTGCGGCTTCCAAACACTTTTATACTCTTTAAAGCCCATTACATACATAAGTTTCAACTTTTTCCTTTTCTTTTACGATAGGAATAAGCAAATCAATATTGTTTCCAAGCTGCTCCATATCTAAGTTTTATTGTTCGAGTGAAAAGAATACCGTAAATACTCTAATAAGCGCCTCTATTCAAATAAGCGCCCCCTATTGCCTTTATTTTTGAAATTAGCACCCCAATTCTAATTATTGGACTTATATTTTCGTCCCAAAGGGGGCGCTTGTTAGAATACTAAGACAAAATTTGTATAATTGCTAACTTATCACTGTTAAGCAGGGCGCAAACCGTGCCAACATGTTGGCCAACATTATCCCAAAATGTTGGTACGATTTGCGCAACACAGCCAATATTTCATTCGAATATTTAAAATAATGACATCTACAATTCGCTTTGTGTATGTTTTTCACATGCAATGGCTTCAAAAACGTTCGAATAGAGTTTAAAAAAAAAAAGTTGGAACATGTTCAAAATGACCCAACCTACAACATGTGCGTAAACCGCGCAAACAAGTTGGTCAATATTCTTGGCCAACATGTTGGCACGGTTTGCGCCCTGCTTTAACTTTCTTTTCTCTACACTGCAAATCCAAACGGAAGGCTGTTTGACAATAAAAATACATTGAAACTTAAATAAAAACTGCTATTGTTAATTCTTGATGCAAAATATTACAATGATGATGGAGAGTCCGATGAATATGAATATGTAAACGTGGAATAAAGATTTATTGTGATAAGAAATATTTACTTTTTATTTACTTTAAAAGCTTTCAAAATCTTATAGAGCATTTTTGGGGAAATTAACTTTTGCAAAAGTAAATAAACAAATAAGTACAAAAGTGAATTAACAAATAAGCGCCCTAAGTACAAAAGTGAATAAACAAATAAGCGCCCAAAGTACAAAAGTGAATAAACAGATAAGCGCCCCTCTCTATTATGCGCCCCTCTCCAATAAGCGCCGGGGCGCTTATTAGAGCATTTACGGTATGTAAACTTAAATGTTCCAACGTTCGAACGTAATTACAGCACGCTCGAAAGTGTGTTAAAAAATAGATACACTGATTTTTAATTAAGCATAGTGTATTTTCAACTCACCCTCAATATGCTTATGTCACTTTTCGTGGTTTGAGCCTCATTATATGCTTAGATTATGTTTATTTCAGGAAGTTTTTATTTTAAACATATAACCGGATAATCTTTATGATAGCTTTTGAAACCACACATTATTTGATAAGACTTTGATAAGACTTTTATACTTAAGAGGATTCAGATGATACAGAGGAGAGTTTTGATGTCCAAGCAGATTTGGTGGAGCAGAGGGAGAAGACGATCAAAACATTTTTGAAATTATGCATCAATATTTTTTATAGTGTTTCCTATATTAATCAAATGCTTTTATAAATATTTTTGAATATCATCTTTTCCCAACCTCAAGTCATGCTTACTTTTTCTGGAATCTCAGCCTTTTTATGCTTATATAAAAAACAGTGTATGGCATAACTCTTATTTTTCTTTTTAAAGGGGAAGGAAAAGATGTTGACGAAATGACTGCACCTTGGAAATAGACCACCCTGCCAGCAATTCTCTCAAATTACGATAGTGTGATATTTATAATGCAGACGAGTTCGGCCTTTTATACCAAGCATTGCCAAAGAAATCGTTACACCTTAAAAATGAAAGTTACAGTGGAGGCAAGCACAGTAAAATACGACGAACAGGTCTAGTTGCAGTAAATATGCTTGGTGAAAAAATTCCTATGTTTGCGATAGGAAAGTCACGCTCTCCTCGGTGCTAAAGTTATTAAACAGCTTCCATGCAGATACCGTGGTCAGGAAAAAAGCTGGATGAATTCTGAACTTTTCGAGGAAAGGGTTCGGAGCTTGATGGTCAATTTTACAAAGAGGGGCGTAAAGTTGCTTTGATCGTGGACAATTTTCCGGCCCATCCAATAATTGAGGGTTTAAAAGCCGTCGATTTGTTTTTTCTACCTCCAAATACCACCTCATGTCTACAACCGATGAATCAGGGAGATATTCGTTCCCTTAAAGCCAAGTATCGGATCATGTTCGTTCAAATGACGATCGACTCAATTAGTAAGGGAGAGTCGATGCCAAGTATTTCTATTCTAGAGGCCACGAAAATGCTCGTTCTTTCTTGGGAAAATGTCTCCTCGACCACTATAAAAAATTGCTTCAGCAAAGCAGGTTTTTCTGAAAAACAGAAAGAGCAATATCCATTATTCATTCTCTGATTTGAAACGATCTATTGAAGCACTGCGAGCCCGTGACTCAGACCAAATTCCTGAGAATATCTCATCTGAAGACATCCTATCGGTTGATGATCAGGAAATTTCCATTCAACCTTTAACCCTTTTGTTCCCGTTGTTGCCATATGGCAACATTAAAGCTGCCATTTTGTTTCTGTTTTTGTTTCCATATGATGGATAAAAAAACAAATGATTTTCGTGAAGCACGTAACATGAATCTTCCATTCAAACATTAATTTGCATGATGCAAGCTGTGATGGCAGGTTACTAAGGGAACGTCTGTAGGTAGAAGTTATGTTTTTTCAAGCCGTCTGAAGCGCTTTATGTTTGTAGCATTATGCATATGTCCTAGCTACGTATCAATAAGGTTCTCTAGTGTCATTTGCAAGTGATTTAGTTGCTTTTTGTTTGTTGCTCCCGTATCAGTATAGAGGATTGATTCTTGATCACTGGAAAAATCCTCATAAAGTTTATGTTGTCATATGGCAACAACGGGAAGAAATGGAAGTTTTTGAACACAGAAAATTGAAACTTGTTTACAAGTCGTTGTCTCCTAAGTTTTTTACTTATAGCCGGCCGGGTTACACAATACAATTTATATAAATTTTAACTTTCAGTTTTAACTTTTACTGGTCGTATGGACTTCAAACTTGATCAGATGATTAATTAAGACAATGTAATCTTAATGAAATAACTGACCATGCGCGTGGATGATGTTATCAATAATTTAGGCCCTGTTTATACGATTCAAGTTTTAGAAATTTTGGAAAAGTAAATTCACTGGCCAAACTTCATACTTTGGACAGATGATTACTTAAGACAATGCAATCCTTTGAGACAATTGACTATCATGCCGATGACTTAGGCCTTGTTTACATACTTTAATTACTTTTGCATGCAATACTGTCTTCAGGCTTGGACCGGTGATTGCTTCATGCTGCTATTAAAGTTTAAATATGTAACCAAGTAAAAATTTATTTATATCATTTTTGGAATTTCTAGACAATATTTGCTACTGGGAAAACCTCCCCAGAGGTTTCTTCAGAAATGTACCTTCAAGTACTTGTACGGGTTTCAAACTTAGTGAGATCAATTTATATATATTTCCATGACAATCCCATTTATCAGTCAAACATGTAAAAGCAAGATATTTCGTATCCAGCTCATCATGTCTATTATTAGCTATCAATCTTCAAGTGCATAACGCTTCCTGTTATTTATTCGTTTCTTTTTTGTTTATAACTGAAACCGGATTTCCATTAGATTAGCTTCCATTTTATTATGAAGCCACGTTATGATTGTATTTAATTTTTATTATTTTTATTATTTTCTGTTGTATACCGACTTTAAATAAGAATATAAGAATAAGCATGGCTGTTGTTTTTTTAAGTCATGCGAACGCTGAAAGGTAGAATTTGTTCATACATCAATCTACTCTTTGGTTCCAAATAAATGCACAGACCATAATAATCGTACAGGGGTACTGAAAGGATAGAAATTAATAATTGTACAGTCCCAAATCAACGTACAGGTGCGAGAAACTCCTAAAAATAAATCATCGTACATGCCCACATAATCGTACAGGCTAAAAACATAACGAAATGTTTCAGATTATGCTGAATATGTTTTGAAAAACAACGCGGAAACAAAATTTTAACGAATGTATAAATATAACAAACCAAAAATTGTTTTAAAAACCAAAGTCGTATTACAAACGTGATCCCTTCCAAATAGGAAGTGTTTGTATGACCTCGGGCAATATTTCGTATTCCTAATCGGAAACCATCAGATCGACTTTTCACGTAGTATCGAACTATCAACGGCTCTTCCTTGATAATACTCGCGGGAAAACTGTTGCGACCATGGCTTACCAGAACGAAAAATCCCATATTAAACGATATTTGAACGAGATCCTCTCCAATGGGGTTATCTGCTGCGTCGTCTTGAGACTTTGATTTTTCTTGACTTGAGGCCGAATCGGATGTTTTGTACTCACTATCGAGCATTTCGAAATGTACATCTTCTGAAATGTGATTTGAGGTGTATCTTCTAATATCTGGCTGTAAAGCTTACATCACATTGCATCCTTCGTTTAAGGGATCGGTGTGCGTTTTTCTGTGTTGCTTTGATCTGGCAGATGTAAATAAAATGTGCAGACGATGCATGTGTTTCAAGCAAATTCTGTCACCTACCTAAAAAGAGAGCATCTTTCTTCATTTCGGGATCATTGACATATGGAAAAAGGGTTAGCTTTTCCTGCTTTTCCTTGCTTTCAGTTTGTTTGACTATGTAATTGACAACCAACCGGACACAAGGATCAATTGGATTTTAATGAGCTGTATTATCATCTTCGCTGTCTTCCTCCTAGGTATCCTCTATCGGTGGTAGCTCAGAATCTTTGCAATCATAGCATTCATATTCTTCGTCTTTATTCATTTACAATCATTTTGTGTTCACGCCTTTAGGTGGAGTTATTTGTTTCAACAAAGCAGGTAGGGAAGTTGGTGGATTAGATTGAAGTAATTCAGTGCAAAATGACAACATTTCTACACCAACAAGATTAACAAGTTTATCCTGTACCATTCAATCTTCAGAACCATCGAAAGCAGTTGTAATGAAATTATCTTCTAGAGCTTTGCTTACGTCGACCTCAAGACAATTCCATGAATCTATCAATATTTTCGTAATTAAATCACACGAAGGAGAAGGGACGCTTTTTGGATCCTTTGGATCATAAGCTTGGATTCATTTTCGCGATTCTTTTGTTTCAACCAATGGTGTGCATATGTATCATTGCACTGTATATCGCCAGTTATTCTTCCACCGATTATAATTAAGATGTAACCCTTTGCGAGAAGCACTTTTCTCACCTCCTCTATCACATGGATGAATAATCGCCTAAGATATAAATCGCGTAGTTTTTCATTGTAAACAGTTTGTGCCGGGAGATTAGCAATTGATTGTAGAATTGTAATTGTACTTTAACTCCAGTTGGAGGATTGAGTTGAGTACGGGTACCTTTTCCTTTAAATACCAATTCTGGAAGAGGCATCGATTTCTTTTCATCTGTAGAGACCTGGTTGTAAACGGTAACCCTTTCGCGAGACAACATGTAGTTCTCATTAACGTAAGAGGATTCTCCATCAGACAGAGTAAGAGGTTTCTGTGATGCACATTCATTACGGTGCAAGGGCATTTGGTCACCATTAATGATATGAGTCTCTCTTCCAAATTTACAATGGAACCAGTACTACACACGCCAGTCATTTTAAAGAAATCTTTTGTTTGGCTTTCGCAAACTGACTTGTACTCTTTCATCCAGGTGATTATCCAACGATTCGAGAACTTTAACCTTTCATTTTCTGGAACTTCTTCATCTTGAGTCTTCAACCATCTTTGGTACAATTCTTCACATTTTGCTTTTAACACCGAACGTGGCAATCTTGCCTTTAATGCTACACGCCCATCGATGAACCACTGAAATAATGCTACTCTTACCTCTGGCGCAGCACTCTTTCTACCACCACATGGCTCTCTAAAGGATTTTTTCTTTTTTACTGGTTCATCCCTATCAACTGTCCCATATGCTTTGTGGCAACGTCTTGCAAACTGCAATGGTTTTACAAAGGTTTGGCTTGAAAATAGCGAATCATTTAGTGAAGGATGAAATTCTCTTACAGCTTTAGAAATATATGCCTCAAATGTCTCTTTCCGCGATGCAAGACGTTTCTTCTCCTTTTCGCATCGCACGTTATACTTAATTCTGTATTCCTCGCAAAGTTTTCCAAGCCTCTCCTTTTCATCATGCTATATTTATTTTACTTTGCCCCAAAAGAAACGCCAAGTTTCCTTTTCGCCATCTTTCTTTCTTGATGCTGTGTTAGTTATGTATAAAGTGTTCATATTCAAGAGTTTCGAACGTTCGTTCAAAGAAAAATGGAAACCGATAATTATCACAATAGAGCGGCTACATTCTTTATGACGTAATAATTTTGATAAAGACGCGTTAAACGTGCAACGTAAACAAATGTGGAAATGTGATCAGTTTTTGGGAAACGTTTTTTTTTTACTTTTCAAAAATTCCCTTTTACTCGTTTTTCTTCTTATCTTAGCTGAAAATGAATAAATCGTACATACCCAAATAATCGTACAGGTGGGAAACTTGTCTAAAATTTAATAATTGTACATGTGAGAAATTTGTCTAAAATGTAATAATCGTACAGACCCGAATAATCGTACAGGTGGGACATCTGTCTAAAATTTAATAATCGTACAGACCCGAATAAACATCGTACAGGGATAAAAATTTTAAGAAAACAAAGATCGTAAAGTACGTTTATTTGGAACCCCAGAGTACATTTCCAAGGAACCAATCAGAATTCCGTAAATGAAATGAAAATGGAAATCCGGATTAAAGATTCAAGTTTGACAAAGGAAAGGAGGGGAAAGTTGTATATAGCAACAAATAAATTCCATATCCTTTGGTGGGAAAATATTTTACCATTTCTGATTAAACTAGCAGACAAAAAATCCGAGTACATGTATAGTAAGTACACTACATAAAAGGAACATTAAAGTTGATAAGCCCCCTGATCTTTCATAAAATAAGATTTCTATTAGGAGATTTGGCAGGAGGTATATCCAGGAACCAGGGGGTCTTATCATTTATGGAAAAAGTAAAATAACTAGTCACTTGTCAGTGGGCATATCGTCAAACAACGTCCTGAAGAAACGTTATAGACGTTGTTACAACGCCGTGTGACCATGATGTGCCCAATGGGTTGCGTCGATCCAGGCTTATAGTGCTTCAAGGTAGCATTTATAAGCTCCTGGTAGAATGTATACATTAAAGGGATCGT
Organism: Bythotiara depressa; assembly: GCA_027564595.1. Lineage (NCBI taxonomy): Eukaryota > Metazoa > Cnidaria > Hydrozoa > Anthoathecata > Bythotiaridae > Bythotiara > Bythotiara depressa. The sequence goes on along the minus strand of JANTOQ010498901.1, from coordinate 1,717 downwards.
TCTCTTAAAATCAAGTACATAAATGAATTCAAAATTATTTTTGTTTAATGTTACATCCATAGGAAATAATGCACAACGAAAGTTTGTTCCATAGACTTTCCGCCATTTTACTTTGCTTCCCGCTCATCTGTCTTTCCACAACGGCTATTTTATTATACGGCCCTAATGGTCCTAGATATACGGTCGTATCTGGCTGATTTATGACGTCGTGAGTTCCATAGAAAACATTTCGCAGTATCAGATAAGGTGAAGAAAATTTTTCTTTCTCAGAGCGGCTGTGAACTTTTAGTATGTGAAATTTGACCTTATATCTATATGATAAAAGGGTATTTCGTACCGCAAAGGTACCGTTCTCTTGGTTTGTATTGAAAAATGTAGCTAACCACATTTGCTCGCATATCTCCTATGGAACTGATGACGTTAAAAATGTTCCAAATCGGGTGTCGTAAATTTTGACCAATTTAAAACTTCAACTGTCATGGCGTCATGTTTTCATGGTTAATTTGCAAAATGGAGGGAAATAAAGTTTAAATTAGTAATATTTCTACACTATTGCTGTTATTAATCATAACTTGATTTTTAAGAGAACGATCCCTTTAAGGACCTGGAGAAAATTAATTTCTGATACGTTTTGATTTCAGGAGACTACAGACCACAATGTCATATTAGTTGGTGGAAGGTGTAACAGATTGTATCTTACAGATGGCAAAGAGAGACTAAAGAATGCCAGTTTTTTTACTGGTTTTGTTTTACATGGTGAAACATTGAAAGCGTGTGTTCACGTCGAAGAGAGCAACTCAGTTGAATTGTTGGAGAGTAATTTAAATGAACTAAAAGCAAAGATGTGTGTTAAAACTGGTAACGGTACGTTGAAAACAAAAAGCTTGTTAATGTTAATGTTTTCATGTGTTGGTCGCGGTGAAGGCTTATATGGTGAATCGAATGTGGAATGCAATGTAATCGGGAAAATATTCCCGGGAATCGATGTTGTAGGTTTCTTTGGTATGGGTGAAATTGCAGCAGATTTTTCAAGTGATGATACAAAGTGTTCTTTTTCGTACTCAACTGTATTTTGTTTAATTAATTTTGGATAGCATGTGTAAAGAATCTTGTGTTGATATTCAGTGCGAACTCAACATATATGATTATTTATTGTACTACAGTTGTGGTCATAATATTAGTGGACAAGGTACCGATTTCACCAAAATAATAGTCCACAAGGTGCCGATTACACCAATATTAGTGGAAAAGGTGCTGATTTCACCAAAATAATAATCTACAAGTGATACAAAGTTGTACCACCAAATATAACTACAACCAACATGTGTTGAACACTTTGGGAACCGGTTGTCTTGTTCAAGATAGCTAATGTCCGAGTACCGGATAATTACCCACACATCAAAAGAAAATCGTCAAGGGGGTACGTTGGGGTTGGAACAAGTCTCTACAACAATATTTTAACAGAATGGTGTGCTACTAGGGGAAATGACATTCAAGATTTATTGCTAAAATTACAACTTCTAGTGACAAAGGAACGTTTATCGGAAAAACAATCGTTGATATAAGTTAAAAAATTAAAAATAAACAGTAGTGTTTTTGTAATCCATAACCTGTAGAATTAAAACCCAAATCAGGTTCTTCTTTCAATAACAAACCGTATTTTGCCGGTTTATTTGGGTTGTACTGTTTGAAACTGATCTGCGTTCTCATTGGATAT
>JANTOQ010498790.1:0-11208 GCA_027564595.1 Bythotiara depressa | reverse complement strand
TTAAACAAGACAATAAATTCATAAAAGAAGACAAGAACTGTTTTTGATGAACAAGTTTACTACTACAAGTAAAAAAAAATTGCAAGCATAAATGCTTTTATTTATAATAATGGTCTTCACGAGAATAACTTCTTATCATCAATAAATGAAAACCTTCCCTGATGGACGTAATTATTGGCGTATTTTTATGGTCAGAAAAAAAGGCAAGACATTTAGAAACATCTTACAATGTAAAAAACGTTCGCATGTTATTTATGCGCGTATAGAATATTAAAAATACGCTCGCATTTTATTTTTATACTCGTATAAAGATTTTTTAAATACAAGCATTTTTTTTTTATATTCGTATAAAATGAAATAAATACGAGTGCATTTTTAATAAATATGATCGTATTTTTAATTTATACACTTGTTTAATATGATACGATTATTATTTAAGAACAATAAACATTAAATTTTTCTTTTGTGTGAAAAATACACGTATAAAGTGCACAAGGTCGGTTTTAGCATAGAGCATCACATTTACCAGTGACTTAAGGTTAGGCTTCCTGTTGGCACATATTATATTTCTTCTTTACTGCAATGACACTTTTCTTATCTATTGTGTCCTTTATCTTTTGTTAAAACAACAGCATAAAACCTTAGATTTAAGTTTTTTTCCAATTATTCTTTTAATGATGCGTGTGGTGGAGTAATCGTAACACAATAGATAGTTTTTTCATGAAAAATCATGTAGTTCTTGAGAAGAAAAACGTTGTCTGTTGTTTTTTTTAAATAGTCACATGCTGAAGTTATTGTGTAGTAAAGATTTCAAAGGCTGTTTTAGAATCACAGATTAGTAAAAAATTACCTTTACTTTTATTACCAGTGAAGGAAAAATGATTTCAAAGAAATGAGACGTGGTATTTTAATTTGAGCTGCTGTGTACATCATTGCTACTGATGTGCATGTTGGTTACAGTTTAAATGATGAAAACTTCCAAATCTTGGTTTTATGCACTTTTCTTAGCACCTAGGTCTAGGCATGCAATAATTAGGACATTTTTCATTATTGTACAGATGGATTATTTATATGGAATGAAATGCTCCTAATTTGAATATATTAAAATGTAAATTAATTTAGATTTTTTATTATTGTGGGGGACAAACATTGTATGTTTTGATGAAAATTTGTAAGAGAATCTAAGCACTATGTCTACTGTATTTTTAATACTCCTAGCTCTTAGAATTGAACTATGTTTAAAAACACCCGTTTGGATAAACTGCAATTCAGGAGCTCAGATTGATATAAGGTGAGTTAGTTTAGATAGCTAGCTAAAAGAAGCAAAACACAAAAACAATATAAATGTCTCAAATATGTTGATTGTCAAAAAATAAATCACCAGTTAAAAGCCAGTGCTACAAAATAATTCTTATTATAGTTATTAATATAGGTTTGTTTTAACATGTAATTTATTTCAGGTGTCTGCTATTTGTCATCGTGTGCAGATTAGAGAAGATAATGTTCCATCAGAAACAAAAGGTTAGGTCATATATTCATTTTTTGGTCATATATTCATTTTGTGATAATTGACTGTGCATATTGAGGTAAATCCTCTAAGCTAATATTTATCCCAAAATATAATTCATGTAAGCATCAACGGCCACAATATATTTCGTTTTTATGACTAAAATCGAAGTACAATCTAATGTTGAATTCTCCAAACCTTATCATGCTAGTGAACATGAGAACTCAAGCCAACTCAGGCCATAGTATGAAAACCATTATATTAAAAGATTGTGTCTTTAATGCAGTTATTTAGTGGACAACAGGTTCTGAATGCTACAATTGGCACAAGACAAGCATGGCAAGTTTATGTGTTAAATATTTAACAGATACATTTTCACTTTGCAGTTGCTTGCTCTAGTAATATAATACCTAGGTTTTGAAGTTCTTAGGTTGAACATATCAATTAGCAGAGCACAAACACATATACTTACCGGAAGTGAATAGTAAGCTGCAATTAAGAACATAATAATTTATTTTCATATATTCATAACTTTCTTGAAATAACTGTGCTAAATAGTTTAAAACATGTCTTATGCCTCATCAAAATAGATCAACTTGTTGTCTATTACACCAGATAGACAATTTTTTTCAGGCCAATTGATAATTAGATAGCAAGTCTGCTCCTCTGTAAATTGTGACAACTTTAAAGCTTCTGTCGATAGGCCAGTCCAGGCCTTTAAACTGTAAATGAACTTTCTCCATCAGAGGGTGTATCTGTCCCTGTAGATTTCTTTGTAGTGTCTTGGCATGTGGTAAAACAATAGAATAATTGGTTGACATTGACAACATAGTGGCATAGTGTGACTGTGACTGCCTTGTGGTTATGCTTAGGTAATGGAGTTTGCTCTTGCCTGACTTTGACCAGCACTTTCCCAATCAGAGAGAATGAGGGAAACACAAACCCGAAAATTCTATTTTTAGGGGTCTCTCATGCTGTAGATACAAGATTTCCTTCCACGACTTGAGCTTCTCCACAGACTTTTGATTTAAAGCAATCTCTATCTGGTATGAGTAAGAAAGTTGAAAAGATTGTATTTGTTGTCATTGTAAAAAGCAGTTTTGAAACCTGGCTAGAATATATAACTGCTTGTCATGTAAATGACAGTTTGCCAATTAACTTAGTTAATAACTAGGTCTGTTGTACATTTGATTTGTTTTTTAGGGGTTGAACACACTGCTTCTGATTATACAGAACTTTGTCTTGTGGGAGGGATAGAGTCATGCAACAGAGTCTCTTTGTACACCTTTACATTCTATATTCTGCACATAATTTAACTGGGATTATCGTTGATTGATTACAAATCCTAGTTTTTATAACAGAAAAACCATTGTATACTGTGCTCTGAACAGTTCCTCTTCAGTTCTTCCCATTAGTAACATGTCTAAGTAGACTATTACCCTTATGTTGGTGCATATGTTGGAAATAGGACTTCTCATCATTTAACAGGTGAAAACCCTCCATTTTGAAATGGTAGGAAATGAAACTAATCAGATTTGTTACATATATGACTGGTCAATTCACCCCATCTTTTTTCTTTAACAAGAAACAAGTTGCTTAAAGGTGCTATTCCTCATATATTTTTATTTGTGTAATGTAAACTTACACCTCGTATTCACATCATATCGTGTAAAATATTTGAGATACTGACTGTACAGGGAAACTAGTTAGAGCTGAGCAATTAATATGGGTCTCAGGAAATTCTTTCTTTTTTTCAATTTCTCAAGATAGGCGCTGCCATGGCGCATTAAACTTGGCACTCTTTTACAACTTTATATACTACTTCTAAAGGCCTAACCCCTAAACCCCTTTACTTTTCCCAGTTTGTTATGAAATGTGCCAACCTTTTGGCATTTTGTTGGTAATTAAATTCTGTATGCTTGGGTGCATGTAATTTAAATATTTTGGTATAAGTTGTGGATTATTGAGGGAAAGTGTTAGGGAATAAATTTAGCTGGTGAAGTGATCGTGCTGAATAGTGCATGTCGATTCAGAAAAACTCAAGCATGCCGTCCATGTTTCATTTCTCAGTAAGTCTTGATATATTTGTTTTGAATAAATGAACTTAACCAATCATCCTTTATTTTTCACCAAACTGTTCGGTTTAATCACACAGTAAATTCACCTTGTTCTTAAAGTCTCATTCTGTTAAAGTTGCAAAAATACCTTATTATAGGAAATTTACGAAGCACTTTATTATACTTTAATTTAGTGTATCCTTATTTTCCAACATGCACATTTTGTTTATTGTCAATTTAAAACAATATAATTTAAAAGTTTGTTTTTTATTTTTTATATATTAATTTTACTACCTAAAAAAGTTTGAAAAAAATTATTCTGTCTTCTTCTTCGTTCTCATCATCATCATCTTCCGATGTTACATCAATTATATGCTCATTTTCTATAACACCTTTCAAAGTTTTCTGCTTCTCATCTTTGTATGCGTCGCAGTCATTGATAGGAAATTTTGACAGATTTAACTTTTGTAGTAATTTGCAGTAATTTGCATTTTTCAATTGACCATCCAGCATTTGTTTAATTACAAACAAATAAATGGTTGACATATTCGTGTTAATTTAATTAACATTTTTTTTAAACAACAGCCATCCGCATTAATTAGCGTTTCGTTATTTTAGTGCTTCATTATTTTAGTGCTTCGTTAATTTCCTATAATAAGGTATTCAATCTTAACATTGTTGAAAGCTTTTGGGAAGTGACTAAAATTGGTTAAATTCATCAAGGGGAATTTCCACATTTTGATGTTTTGATGTAATGATGTTTTGATGTATTGTCTAGAGTAAGCCACACTTTTCCTGATGGTCCCATGATGTATCAGATATTTTGCTACACTCGTTAGAGGATTTCATCTATTCCATTTGGATCATCTAACACAGTATGATACCATAAGGGATGTATAGTAAACCAGGATTCTTGGATACCTTGGATATTTGTAGTGAGACTTTTTACTCATACTAGTCCATGCTTTCGTAAGTGAAGGGAAATGTACCTGTTCCTTGTTATCAAGAGCATTGGAAATGCTCTGTGTTTTCTGGAGGTAGGGATAATTTCCTCTTTCTCTCAGTAGTCACATCTGAAATATGTGTCCCAGTTTTCAGTGGATGTTTATATTACCTTGTCTGTCTCAACATAAGGTGCATGTTCCATGATGTCAATCTAACAAACATTTTCACTGTCTCTAATTACACTGTGAAAGAAAGATAAGACAAAATAAATATTGTGGTGTGCTTATGAGCAACATCACTCCATAAAGCAGTAACAATTCTTGTATGATTAACAAGATTGGGAAAGATTAAGTCCTAAATTAATATTTACCTTGACTTTATGTAAACCTTATAGTTCCTGTAGTTGAAAGAGGCTGTGAGTGGCCTGAGGGTTCACCACAATTAGCGTGATTTTCAGTGTTAGATCGATGGAGAGTTATCTTTATCTTTTAGAATATGGATATAACTCCTTTATAGATATGTCGTCAGGGAACTACTATTTGAAGAAATATTTTAAATAAATAACTATCCAATGAAGTAGCTAGCTCAACCAAGTAACAACCAAAATTTATATAAATATGAATGTTCATCATTAAATTTTTTTTGTCAGAATGAGTTCTATAATGATGTATGTACTATAAGCTTAAAGACTGGGGTGGATCTAGGAATTTTTTAACCTTAGTCAAAGTTTTTAATTTGCAAGAGTTTTTTTGTTTGTTTGTTGTTGTTGTTTTTGGGGGAGGGGGCATTGTGAGCCCTCCCCCAGGCAGGGTTTCACATTTTAGACATTTTGAAGGCTTAAGTGACTGACTGTTAAGATTCATAAATTAAACAAATATCTGATGTATACATGTATACCATACCTAAAAAATCACATTATAGCTTCTCAATCGTTACATATAAGCACATACTGCTGGCTGTTCCATGAGGCTGGCTATCTAGAACAACCATATGCAAAAGGAAGTATAATCTTTTACCTTGTGAAAAACGAATAAACCTCTCTTCACAGCCTCAGAGAAAACAGCTCTTCTATCTTGAGCATGTGCAATAAAGTTTTTAAAGTAAACAATGGTAGGAAAGCTTTAACTAAACTATGAGAGTTTGACTGGGAGAAAAGTAACAATATTTATGTATCTGGAATTATAGAAAGCTACTTGCTAAGAATGTTTTGTATGTTGTAGCTAACTTTGTTTCCAACATATATTTGACAAATGTTATACTAAATATATTTATGGTTTCCTGCAGTAAGAAATATTTCATGTTTTATGTGTCCTGCTCAGAGTTCTCTTATAATTAGATAAACGTTATCTACCACTTTTTTAAACACTCAGTGACGGAGTTCCGTTGAAAAGGTCCATTGAGAAATGAGAAACAAATTTGACGACTTAGTCAAAAAATATTAATATACAGAAAGATATCACCACACTAATTACTGTGTTGTATAAAGTATAACGTTAGTTCTGCTTCATTCTGCAAGATAACAAGCTTGTAATTTATTTATTTATTTCTTCATTTTTAAACATCAGAAAATCTGACTAAGGATAATATATGCACTGTTGTCATTTCAGGAGAATGACTTCAGGAGAATGACTTTTTTGAGTTTACTGAGCACATTTAACCTTTGTCATATGGCGAACGTCAACGCGGTGAATGTGACGAACGCTAGATCCATCCCTGAAAGGCTTATAAGCATTGTTGAAGAAATTAGGTGTTTCATGAAAACGAGATTCTTCTGTTGTGATCTTAGACTTTTATAGGTAGATAAATGAATGATAAATGTAATATAATTGACACATGGTCTTCAAATATTCAATATATGTATTATACAGATTTTGGCAAGGAAATTGAATATGAAATTATTTTTCTTTACAAATGGAAGAAACCACTAGGCAATTTTCAAAAAGGCATATTACTTGAAGCATATAAATATATGCTTGAAGTATGAAACATCACTGTAAGTTTGTATCAACATCTTTGCTCCTGCAAGTAGTCTCTGCACATTAATGAATCAAGGTTAATGTAGTGGTATAGTATGGAATGTTTGGTCAATTTTACATTGTAAAGTTATTTAAGTGATTTCCACCATATACCCCCATACTTTAATGAGATAGGCTCTTAATCCAAAGTTGTCTTTAAGAGGATTTTAAGTTTCTAATTGAATGTCATCATTCCTTTGTTTTATTGTGAACAATATTAACAGAATTTACTTTGTTTTGAATTGCTTCCTAAAATACTCTTTATTTCAGGTGATGTTGATAGCAATCATCATGTGTACATGGTAAATTTCTTCATTTGAAAATTATTTATTACAGTTTTTTGTTTTGTTTTTGTGAAGGTAATTTGTAGCAATAAATGAACCTTGTTTGGTGACTGCATTAGGTCAGATAGATTGTGTAGTGTGTATTGGCAAATATAAAAATTTGGTTGTGAAAACAATTGTACAAGGCAATACCCTTATGACCTGAAATATGCTGATGCTGCAAGAACTGTGAATGCTCTTCTTTTTTATTACATACATCAAACTGTATATATCCATTTTAGAGTACATCACATAAAAAAGAATATGTCATGTAACTAAATGTATTAGACTAGAAATTTCATTGAAATAAAATAAAAGTATGCAACGCGAGCTATTACACTTTTAATTAAACATAGGAATAATTGAATTGTTGAATTGAATGATTTTATTTTTGACTGATATTTCCAGCATTTCCAATTAACAAATATGTAAATGCTAATGTTCTCTATATGAGTGTAATTAATGAGGTTTATACAAGTCAAGTCATGGATGCATATGTATTAACCCTTTATTGGTCAATATGTCAATACTTTGAGCTAAAAAATATAAAATTGGCACAATATCTTCCTTTGACCCCCTAAAATTTGTGCTGATGTCAGCAGTTTTGATTTTTTTGATCTACTGCCAAATGGTGGTTATGAACAATAAAAGTAAAATATTGGCCATATAAATAACCATTTGAATTTCCTCTAAAATTACCTTACTAGAATACAACTTTTTAGTTATAATTTGATGCAAAAATGAATAGACTGGCAAACAAAACAACACAAACACACAACTTTCACAGCTCCAAACCATCACAAACACCACTACTATTTTTATTTACACCAACATCCGTTTCTGGATATGTGTACGTTTGAAATATCTATAGGTGATTGGGATTTGTGTAAAAATCCTTAGAAAGCACCGTGTATATTTTTATAGTCTCCTGGGCTACATATAAAGCTAATTGGCTGATATGGTGCTTCTTCCTCCATGTCTAGCTTTTCAGTCTTTTCCTATGCTAGCTACAAACTGTAAAGTCACCTAAACTAGTAATAAGAATGCTGTAAAAGCTGTGAATTATTACATAATCACTTATAGTCATCGTATTCTCAAGCATACTATACAATAAATTATGCTTCAAGTCCTTCATGCGCATTTAGCATTTTTACAAACTTCATAAAACTTCCCGCCATTTTATAACAACAAATTTTGAAGGTCATCTGGGAATTGAAATAACCAATCAAATTGTTTAAATGCACAGACGATGCCAGGTTCTTCTTCTCTCACAATCCGATATCAAAAAAAGAAAGAGGCCCTGGGTACGAGGTTGACACCCAGTGCAATTCCATATAGATAGTTAAAGAGATTCTAAGGATTTTTACCTTTTTAGTTTTAATTTGATGTAAAAATGAATAATAAAAGTTTCAACAAAACTGGTATTCAAAACAACACAAACACATCAACTTTCATAGCCCTAAACCATCATAAACACCACTACTATTTTTATTTACACCAACATCATTTATTTCATTTCCTGGATGACCTTCAAAATTTGTTGTTATAGAATGGCAGGAAGTGAAAGATTTTTTACATAGTGTTTTTTCCACCTGACTGATTTTTCCTTCCCTCAAATTAAAAGATGTACATGACTGGTTTCCACACACTTAGCAGCAGTTAAGAAAAAATGGTGTATGTGAGCATGTCAGTTCAATATGTGTACTACTCGCCATTTCATTAGTTAACAAAGGACAGGGATTAAACCAGCATGCTAATTATGCAGTGGTGACCACTGGGTCTAGTTTATAACTTTTTTGAACGTTCTAAGGCATATTGGAGACAAAACATGTAAGTATAATCACTTTGTACATTAACGTTCTTTTTCAATATATATTTTTACAAAATTGGTTATAAAAAGCCTTCTCTTTGTTTTATTCCCTAGTTTAGAATATTAGTAAGTGTATCTATTTATGGATATCAAATATACTTATGGATGAAAATATTGAACCAGACGCTCTACCACAAACTACAAAGAAATTTATAAAAAAGAACAGAGGAAAATATTTGTCACTTGTGTGCTAAAGCAGCAAAACCTTTCTGCAATATTTTTAGTAAACCTGGAGAAAGAAGGAATCTAGCAAAATAGATCTTCAAGGTAATTGCTGTAATTGATTGTGATTCTGATCAAGTAACATTAAATGTTTGTAGAACTTGTGAAGACCTACAAGTTTCAGGAGCAAGTGAAACAAAGTCAAACTGATTTACTGAAGCATTATTCAATAAAATACTGTAGATTCTTCATTCTTCTTCACCCACATAAAGCTGTATTCACAGAAGAATGACTGCAACAACAATTAGCATTTTTATGTCCTAATATACCATCACAACAAACAGAATTATTTCACGAACAAAGAACCCTACATTTGAACCTTCTACTCCACTAAACCATAAAAACCTTCAACAAACATATTGTGTGGTAACAAATTCGTTTACTCCAAATCAAAATAGTGAAAATGTTGATGCATATATTACATCTCATGCACCATGTGAACAAATACTAACAACAAGTTCTGCAACAACAACAAAATACCATCATTGATTGGAAATACAATTATAAAAAAACAGTCCTAGTATTACTTTAGTATAGGGAAAAAAATTGCAGAAGATCTTCATACTGCCATTAAAAACTTTGCAAGCCAAATAATGATTCGGAAATTACTGAGTGGAAATTATGAAAGCATAGCAAATTTCAAAGTACAAGAAGTGTGTACCTTTCTTCATTGACATCTTAAATTCAATTTCTGGACAATTACATAGCTTTGAGCAGACTGGGAGTGATCTGCGCACAAAGTATACTTTTACTTATTCTTGAACGTTCACTGGAAAGAGTTAAGTTTATTTCAAAGTGTTAACATGGTTTTAACGCTTGAAGGAGGTTGTATCAAAAAGGTATGTATGTACAAATATATTTATTAATAAATAAAAATTTAAGTGGCAATCCTCCATGGAAAAATATGGAAAATTAAAATAAATAAAAAATTATGCTAAACTAAAAAAATGTTGATGAAATATATTAAGGGTACATAAAAAGATTACTACATTCTCATCAGTGCCCACATCTAGTTTCTTTGTTTTCTTTGTTAAATTTTCTGTACATTTCAAAACTCTTTTTTATTATGTGTAATTTATATTTTGTGGTGTTTTAGAAGCTTGTTTCTTAAAGTCATATTTGTAAATACTTTTAAAATTTAGTTAAAATAATTGATGTATATAGATGAAGAAATTACAGTTTGAAAGAGATAAAAAATAAAAATGTGCACACCTGAATCAAACTTTTAATTAAAAGCGATGAGATTGTAATATGTTTTTTTCATAAGGAATACACAAAAAATCAATAAATATGTGTTGCTGAAAATGCTGAGATTTGTTTCCTTTCTGAACTTCAAAATAATGCAAGCTCAAAATAATCTTCTGAATTTTATTAGAAATATAGGGGAGGGATATTATTGCATACAATTATCAGACTTATTGCTACCTTGGGAAAATTGCTTTCCTCGAAATTTAATGCCTTTAAGGTATGCTAATGATATGGAATATGGTGAATATGTGCAACTTCTTGAATGTTTTTTTCTCTTATACAAATGACTGCACCACCAATATTTATTTCTCATAATTATGTAGCCTGTATAAAACATGACTCTACTACTTAGAAGGTAGGTTAAAAGGAGAAGGGTGGTTAAAATTATAATACATTGCATAATTACACTGAGTGATTGACAAAAGTATATAGAGAGGCTGCATGGATCTAGATTGTAGCAGAATTGATACCCCTCCCTTGTATACAGTTAAGTTGACAGACATACCTCGCATTGAATGACAAGAAGTGGCCAAAATATTTGCCAATAGAACTTGAAAAAGAGAAAAGATCAACTCGAACTGACAACGAAATGAAAGTTACACGAGGTGAACTGAATACATTTACTCAGCAAGCATGTTTATTTAATGAATTTCCTAAGACCATTTGATGTTCGAGTTCTTACAATGTTTTTGTACGCGACGCAAGAAAATTTTATAAAGACAAAGCCCTGGCTAGGACCTTGTCTTTGTAATTATTAACTCGTGAAGCGAAGTTTTTATCCAATGTTAACTAATTAAGGCCTGGCGCATCATGATTGAGGGGTGTTGCAACACCATGCTTATACAATCTAGGGACGTTGTGACATTTATTTTGTTTGTATGATGTTGTTGCTGCATTGTTTGATCATGACGTTGCTTTGCTTTGCCCGTGATTTGGCCGTTCGCTATACAAGCACTTTACGTTTCACGTCAATCCGAGTTTCCCTCAATATTTTTCTCAATTTGCTTTTCAATCTTCATTT
>JANTOQ010498679.1:0-11208 GCA_027564595.1 Bythotiara depressa | reverse complement strand
AATAGTTTTCGTAAAGGACTGTTTGTACTACAGAATCCTAAAGTTGTTATTTCGATCGGAATTAAGTTAACTTTGCGATTTACAATTAAGTCGTGCTCTAGGTTCTTATATTTCTAATAATAATAATAAACCTCAAGATATATTTGTGAAAAACCCAAAGCTACGTTCTTGAAACCTTTGAGCCATCGTGTTGATAAAACAATTACAAAACCATTGACCGCCTCTGGTCCCCTAATCGAAAATTCGTTCCTATGGCCAACCATGTACATACATGCATTTAGTGATTTAACCATAGTAATACTTAAATATAGGGAAGGTTTTAGAGACTGGTTTTGGAATTTTGAGTGGAACCCTCAACTGGATATATTGTTTTAGAAAAAAAAGTTATTAAGACGAAAAGTTATTTTCACAAAAATACGTGAATCATAAATAGACACACACACACAATGATACATTTTTCATGAATTTCATCAGAATAAAATTTCAACTCCCTATTAATTATTTAACTACTCCAACAAAGTATTTATTTATGGTTGTTTAATTGGAAAGCGGCCATAAACACATACGAGACGTGGCGAAAACGGCCATAAAACGTTATGGCAACGTTTCGTACTTCACGTTGCATAAACACGTTCTTAAATGAGGGAAAGAAAACGCAGATTGCCTTAATCAGTTACCAAAAGGCAAATGAAGTGCCATTTCAGTTTAAAACGTCAAAATTACAATCATATATATATATATACTTAGTTTAATATATATGCTCAAGTTTAATAACAAATTCATGTACATATAAATACCTTAATCAATATCGTCGCCGTTTTATTATTTACTTTCTTGGCCCAGAAGGGAGAAAGTTGATATGCAGAACTACTAAGCGTTGGTTGTGTGATCAGAAGAATAGTTATAATTTATACACTACTTTTACACCATTTAACCTTTTACTGCAGAAGCATGGCTCCTCAACTTCTCATTGGAAACCTTTATACTTTTATACTTTACCAAGTTCATTTTTCCAGTTATGTGGAATAATTAACCTCCTGCGAAAAACAGATCGAGCAAAGTTGTTACTAATGGTTTGATTTATATTCGGGACAATATCCATTAAAAGGTTACGGTTACTATAGTAAAGAATGTGAATAATTAGCTGACGCAAAAACTGTCACACTATCCTAATGAAAACAAAACGTCTCTTTAATACACCTATCCAGGACTGATATGCTTTTGATGCCTTAGCATGCTGGCATATTTTTCAATTATGAATTCAAATCTACTGTCGGTTATACTGTGGCAGAAACAGTATTTAATATGGTAGCCACTTATACGCGATAGGTATATTGGCATAAAAGATTTTTCAATCGGCTCTTACGTTTTGGAGTGGCCTTCTGCTATTCCACATGATTCAATTAATTGCTGTAAAACGGATATTGATTAAAAATATAATATAAAATAAAGTAATTATCAATGAAACGTAACTACTAGCTAATAATTTTATCACAATTTCTAAAAGGAGTTAGTCGTAGAATTGGAAAAACCAAATATAACAGGGTTCAGGGCACTGCTACATTGCTTTTACATGGTTTCAAAGAGATTCGCGTCCCTTACGTCGTAAAGCTTATTATTTGCGTAACATCCTTTTGTTGCATAAATAAACTGTTTTTATAATGTTCTAATAATTATCTAAATACAAAGAAATATAAAATATATTTATACATTGTTAGAAGTTTATAAATACCCATCTTGACGCACGAAACAACACTTAGATAAACAAGCTTTGGCAAATTATATGACCATTTGTGACATCCCTAGTATATTCGTTTCGTTGATTATACTAGAACACTATAAATAACTCGTTACAAAACGTGCGCGTTCGTATTTCGAGCTGTATCCGATAAATTTAAATCTTGTTTCTAGCTTCCCGAGAGTGTTTACAAACTTCAATTTTACATATACTAGACAGATTCAATCATAGCTAAAGTATCTGTAACAGAGTTCGTACGTAATTTCCAGAAGACTTTGGTTATAGCTCCTTTCATGGCATTTCGAACTGATGGTGTCAGACAGAAATACGCAATCGGGTTAATAGCTGATACTGCCCATGGAGCAACTAACATGGCAATATTTAAATAAACTCCTGTAAGAAATTGTCCCGATAGAACTTCATACGTTTGAACTCCAAGGAAAAATGACCAACCAATTATGAATGGTAGTGGTGCTAGTACAAGTCCCAATGCATTTAATATGCGTCGTTGTTGACGTTTTAGTTTTTTTGATTCACTTTCAACAGAAGGTTTTCTTCCTTTTAGCAGAGTAACTGCAAATTCGTTAGAGCCTCTAATGGAAATAAGTGTCTTTATATAGCAGCATGTTATAATGATGTAACATACAATTGTACTAAACACAGAACCAAACAATGCCACGACTGTTGCCAACCAGAAAACAAATTCGTTAAACATGCGATTGTGTGGAATGAACATTCGACACGATGCAAGGATTAGCATTAATAAACTATAGAACCATATAATACCAACGACCACTTTAGCATGGCCAACCGTTACCAGCGTTTTATACTTGTTCCATGATAAAATGGATATTGCACGATCAATGGCAATTGATGCAACAAATAACATAGAT
Organism: Bythotiara depressa; assembly: GCA_027564595.1. Taxonomy (NCBI): domain Eukaryota; kingdom Metazoa; phylum Cnidaria; class Hydrozoa; order Anthoathecata; family Bythotiaridae; genus Bythotiara; species Bythotiara depressa. Next base: position 8,577 of record JANTOQ010498679.1, on the reverse strand, counting down.
GCCGATGCTAGGAATATATCAATTGACGGAAACAGGTACATGTAAACCTTTCCAGGCCAGCTTTGTGGTGTGAAAATCATATAAAAGATAAAACCGACCATGGATATCAATACTAAGATATCTGCAACAGCAAGATTGGCAACGAGTGTCCAAGATGGCTTAGAAAATCTTTTGTTTGTTCGTATACTAAACAACAAACCAACATTGAAGATCATACCAAAAATAAATATAACAGCAGCAATAATAAGAACTTTCACGATTTGTGGATTAAAGACATTGTCAACAGATGAATATTCTGTATTTGTTGGCGTCGATGACGTTGATGGCAAACAACTGATATTTAGATTAGTGATATTGAACTTTGTTTGATTACATAACCAGGCTTTTAATACGGTCCATGAGATGTTAAAATGTCTAAGTGCAAGATCGTCATTCATTGTATATCTAGAAATAGAAAACATATTTCTAATTCTGTATTAATCTCGTTTACAGCAATTCAATATGTTGTTCCTCAATTCAAGATGCTAAGAGGACATTACTAAACACTACAGAGCTTTAGACCTATTTATACACAGCGGTATTAAAGAGTTACAACATGGAGATTACAATACACCTACAACATGTTGCCTACGTGTTTTGAGATTGATTACATATAGCTGCATATCAACTCTCTGTGGAATTCCTTATCCCAAACAATAAACTGAATAAGTACATACAATAGTTTGAGCCATCTAATGCATTAAAGTAATACGTGGGATAATTTAAATGGGATAAATTTTTCTAAATTTAGATATCCACGTTTGTATTGATAAAAGGTTTTCCAACTAATATACTAAAATAAAATATCAACAAAGGCATTCCGGTTTATAATCTCTGCTTACACAAAGATTTAGTTACTACGGTTACTATAAAAAATAGAATTAACAGGTATCTGTGGGTAGTCATAGGTACTGAGTGGTGTCAAAATAGCTTCATTTGATGCAGATTTAGGTTTAAATAATTTTTTCTACCTTATTTGGTATCAGTGGGATAATCAAATAAGGATATCAAAAGACCGTATAAATTATTTATGTTTCCCCACTTCATTTTATTAAACGCTTTTAAGTTGTGTAAGGGCACATTGTACGTCATCATTTCATTACGCCGGGAGAGCTTGTTTATTTTTTATTTTTTATTAATGTTGCCATGTAAGTCATAATATTAAGTCCCAAGATTTCAAAATACTTCACGATTTCTTAGTGTGTTTTCTCCCACGTTTTAAATATTTTACTTACTTCACTATCATATCACGGAAATACATCGGAAAGGATTTCACCTTTCTATTTTAAAATTAATGAGATACAACTTATGCAAAGACTCTATGCGCTGTAAAAAGGTTTATCCGTTGAGTTCTTTAGTAAGGAGTTACAAACCTGGTTTGTCACATAAATAAGATTTACGGTCATTGTTTCTGGTTTAATCTTAACCATTTGATACATACGCATACTTCCAGGTTAAATTAAACTTCTCATTGGAAATCTTGAAATTTTATAAGGTACCAGGTGGTCTTATTAGTTTACAATATATTTCAAACAGTTAAGAAAAAAAAAGCGAAATAGCAAAGATTTACCAAGAATTTCATTCCTTGCAGGAGAACGCGAACCGGTTCCAAACCATTCACAATTTCTAGTGATATATAACGTTTATTTGAAATAAGAAATACAAATTTTAATTTGGAAAGGGGAGAAACGGGGGAAAACTTATTTTTCCGTCATGTTTCGACATAATTGTATTGTTTTAATTTAACAAAAGGCATTATAGACAATATTTTAATTTATATACTATATACTTTTGCGTCATCATATTTATTAATTTTTTCTTCCAACTGGTTTAAGAATTTTCCCATTAATTAAGGCGCGACGCTATTATTTCGCATGACAAAAATATTAAAATGTTAAAATGAGAAGGTCTTTTGTTATATAACGTGTAAAGATATTTTGTTTTTAGTTCATCTACGAACGGGAAATAAAACGTATGTTTTCTCGGAACAAGAAATTTCAGCAAATCTCTGTGTTTCAGAGCTCCAAATCCCCCGTGATTTTATCGCAACGTGACGAAATTGCTCTCATTCCATACAGAAAAGCCTAGGCTACAAAAGAGTGTCTCATTGTTTTTATTATTATCGTATTTCGATTTTTATCGATAGATAAAGGTTTTTCGAGAGAAAAATTACGTCGAGATGAATATTTTTAAAATTGTTTTTGTCAGCATTATTTAAGCAAGTATTATTTTAAAAAACGGAGACACGCTTTTGTAAAGGAAAGAATGACGCTTGAGCTATGTGTATGTTATGAAAAAATGTTCATGTGGAGGGTACTTGGAGCTCGTTTTACAGCAGTGACAAAAAAAAAGTTGATAAGTTTTTCTTTTTTCCAAAATAAATCTAGGAAAATTGAGTAATACCATTAGGTAGAGGAATATATTATCGAAGATATTATTTGAAGAAAAGGAGATATCTTTAAAATACTGAACATGTGTAGCGAGTGTATACAGTATCCTTAAATTAATCAAATCATTTTATATTTCTTTGCCGTTTTACTTTTTCCAGGAGGTTAATTATTGGAGATAAAGGGGAAAATGAAGTTGGTAAAAGTTGCTATAACTCCCTTAATTTTAATAAGCTTTGGAATAGGATGTCTAGCTATCCTTAAAAACATCTTGCAGAAAAAAAGCAATTGTGTAAAACTGCTTCACTGCAATTATTAAAAGGGTATATAAAACGGTAAAAATACCTACAATAATTTTAGAAAGATAAGGAAATATCTCAAGAAATATTATTCCGGGTTTATTGCGGGTGTATTCTAGGGTTTTACTGTTAAGTCTAACTAAGTCGGATTTGTTTCATAAAGTTTAGAAAATGTCGATAAGATGACAAATGATTTAACCATTTAATTAGTATACTTAGTAACTAGGATTGTGATCTGCTCCTAATTAATTAATTAATTAATTAATTAATTAATTAATTAATTAATTAATTAATTAATTAATTAATTAATTAAAATGCAGTTTACTTACCTATACAGAAATTTACCATACACACTGTAAGGTGTTCTATTTCAATTTGTTCCATCTTACCGTAATTTTTATATTGTTTTTATTTTCCACAATATTTTCTTACCACAGTATTTAATAACAATCAAAATTTCTACTTCTATCTTTCTAAAGATTTTTTCTAGTTTTTACAATTGTTTTGTTGTGGATGAAATATACTGTATTTAACCCCGCAATGTCTGTATTTGAATAATTTCCTGGGACACCAGGAAAAATTAGCACTATATAGTGGTGCCGATTAAGACTAGAGGGTACGAGATCGACATTCAACATTCTTAGGTCAGGTTTATGTGTTTTTGTGAGAAGGTATGGAAATGGTACATTGTTCTTAAAAACATGCCTTTGGTGAAAATTTCAAGTATCTACTCTCTACTCTCAAATCTATCTACACAATTCTGTAATCAACCTAAGCCACGTTGCCATGCAAATGTTTTAAAAACATTTCAACCTTAAAATACCTATACTTCTTTCCAGAATATGATTTTAAAATCTTGACCAAAAAGCAGCAGAAATACAACCTTTGGCGGAGAAACCGATTCCTAAAATCGCTTTTTTATAGAAAGTAAACGAAATATTTGAGTAACGTTATATAAATTAATATCGGGATGGTGTATTGTTGTTGCTTTTTTTTGTTTATTTATCATTATCCTCGAACGGATTCATGCATAGTTACTTCCTGTTCCGTATAGAATTATAAAACATTTCCTGTTATGTGACTTTTAATAACTGTTTCATATTACTTCCCAGAAATCGTTTTTCTCGTCACGCAGTTTCGTCGATTTGTCATCATCTCCGGAAGTCATGTTGTCATTAAGAATATTGTTCCTCAGTTTAAATGATTTTGAAATAAACGATAATATATGAACTAGTGCCCTTGTGTACAGAGTGTATAACTCGTAATTACTAAAATATTCTCGTAGGAAAGGTAAAATTCTTCATCAATAATGTATACGATGGCATATGACTCTGTGTAAAAAAACATGGTTAAGTCTGATAACCCATATTACAGAACGTAAGTACTTTCAGTGTGCTGAAATTCTTGTTATATGTTGCGTGCGGGTGTTTGTTTCATTAGACGAGAAATACACGCTTTTTCGAAAACAATAATTATCCTATCATGAACAAGCGCAGTATAATTAAACCTACTTGCTAGGAGAGAAGTGAAATACTATTTTTTATCAGCTATAAAAGTTAAATGTTAAAGCTGTCGTTCTTACAAACTAATAATTATTCTAAAAGGCTCCGGCATATTGAAGAGTTTGATCTAAATTATTTGGAAATAATATACATAATACATGGCCAAACACAGATATATATCTCCCTTCTTGAACATGTGCAGTATGATAAGAAAAGTAAACATTGGAGGGTAAACTGCGAGAGTTTTAATAGGAAAAAGGTGAAAATATTTTATTTAACTAGAGTTACTAGTTATATAACGTATTGTTTATATAGTTTCCAAAACATTTCGACAAATATTATACTAAAATGTGGCGATTTCCAAGTAGAAAACGTCCTCGTATTTACGTATAATGTGCTTTCCACTTTCTCAAGCACCTAACGAAGGGGTTCTATTGTATTCGAGACATGAGTAATAAACTCATCTGTCACTGTCCCGTTGCTAGGAACAGAACAAAGGTGACGTATAGAGTCATTGTATTACCGCGCCAACCTCTATATTTATTTGCTTAGATTTCAGATCACAAAATCAATTTTGTGTTATGTTTCACGTGTTACATGATACTTATACATGACAAATGATCAGGTCCATATCTTAAATGACATTTATGAACACCACGTTTTGTAAACGTCACCTAGGGAACCACGATACTCACTGCGGTTGTCATGGTACACGAGCAGGTTGGGATGATGCCCTGTTTAATCTTCTCCGTCTTCGTCTCAGTAAAATAATTGTTGATCCCTACACGTTTTATTTAACCTTTTAATGCATAGTATCCCCGGAACGGAATAAAATCATCGGTCATTTCTTTGCTGTTTTGCTTTTTCAAGTGGGTTAATTACTGGAAATATATTACAAAATAAATTTGGCAAAAGCTGATAGTACTGAACAAAACTTATAAGGTTTCCAACGGTGATCAGGAGGTATGCTTATGCATTTAATAGTTGATACAGTAAAACCGGTACGACATAAACGTTTCTATTAATTTACTAACCGCCTTTCTACCGGTGTAATGTCATGGTACATGCCTACGGAAAAATATAATGTACTAAACGATGACAATAATATATTACACTTATGTTGTATTATGTTGTATTAGGACCTCGTTTGTTTCCTTTCCTGTTATGGCTCATTAGAAAATTGAATGGGGATATATTTTGGCTGAAAACGTCACAAATACCAGAGTGTTTTTCATGGTAAACTTCTCACGTGTCCATACTTTACGGATTTTCAGAACGTAACAAAGCTTTCTGAGGGAAGCGAGACGCGTGATCCTTTTACAATCTGTGCCTAACCCCCGTTTTCCATTCAGCGATCTTTTCAGCTAGTATAATTTTTTTGTACTTTCTAATGGGCTATTGCCATATTCTGCTCGGAAAAGTTTGAAAAAAATCAAAAATTTAATCAAAAATTAAACAATTGAAATTATGTCTGCTTGGAAAATTTCGTTATATTGAAAATAGCCTTTAACCACTATGGTTAGTGAAGCATTAATGTATCTATGATACCTTCGTCTTACGTCACAAGGTATGCTAAAATAACTTCAAATTTATCTTTATATCGTTTGGTACATTCGCATTGGTTGTGGTAAAACATTTATAAAATATGACTAATATGATGGATCATGTAATGCCGGTCTCCATTACAATTACATTAATTACCTAACTCGTACGATCTGATTGCACACTTCTCGTCTTTATCATATAACATTACAATAAGAATTTCGTCACAAAAGTACTGTACTCGTACGAATGTTAGTTTGGCGCAACAATTGGTAAATCCGCTAATCGCTAATGTGTGGTAAATAAGTTCGTTTTAAAACTGGTTGCACCCTTTTCTGTAGATACCAGTCACCAGTCAACAGTCCTGTAAAGATTTTATATTCTGGTGCCGTTATTAAAAAGATACCAATTAAAAAGAAATCCCAGTTAAATTGTACAACGATGACACGCTATTATAAAAGATAAAAAAAGAAAAACATTACACTCAGGATGGCTAAAACAGACACCTAAACAGTAACTAACTAACTAACAATTTATGTATCTCATTCCATATTTGTATTTCGCATGCAGGTGATGCATTTAAATGAAACGTATCCTTATCCTACGAAATCAATAGCTTGATCTTCTATCAGCAAATCAAAACGTTACATCTATCTTCTATCAGCCAATCAAACCGATTCATATATCACATGGATAAAAAAAACTCCTCGTTATAGTTAACGATATATTGGAGCCTGTCCATTAGAGGTTGCTGGGTATAGCTATCCAGATCTAGTGCGAGTGACGGTATTGCTACTGCCTCATAACCTAGTAGCTATATATCACCCGATCGTAGTACACTTCATGTATTTTTTCATGTAATTTAGTCGGATTTGATTAGTTCTTTTTATTTTATTTTAATTAGAGCTATTTGTATAAACAAAACTTTTTTTCCGACTCTAAATAAATATATCAATCAATCAATCAATGTATGAAACCTTTTAAATTGTATGACGATTGTACAAAATATTCTCAAATTTATTTTCCCTTATACGTTCCCTGGAAAAAGCAAAGGAGAAAGAAACGAGTAATGATTTTGGTACTCTCCGGGACAACATACACATCCGGGACAACATACATTATTTGTGTATTATTTATATGTGTAGTATTTCTTATATGTGTTTCTCCTGCCATTCTATACTAATTGTTTTATTTAATAACACCTAATAAACCATTGGTCATTTATTTGCTATTTTGCCTTTTCCAGGTGGTTAATTTTTGCAAATATAATCTTAAGTAAATTTGGTAAAATCTGGTAAGACTCCCTGGTTTCTCATCAAATTATAATGGTTTCCAATGGGAAATTTAAATATAGCCAGCAGGTGTGCTTGTGCATTAAAGGATTAAGACTGTCATAACCTCCACGTATACTTTTAACTGTAAGTTCATTGAAAAATAATATATTGCTTTATAACAAACACCAAAGAGAATAAGGAAACGAAACTAAATATCAAAGAAGTGACTGTTGATTTAGTTGAGGAAGGAAAACACATTCGCTCTATTTATTATTAACTTCGTTAAGTGTATCTATCATTCATGTAGGCAATACGCGAGGACAACAGCACGCTCAATACAACAGATGTAATAGCATAGTTACCTTACTGTCTTCGTCTCTTGCAGAAGATCCTTTTAGGTTTAATCTTTTTCTATCGCTCCGTGTTCAGTGGGAGATAATAACAATGTAATACAGTGACGTTCTTTTATATGTGCCAAACGCCTACCTATATCAATCAATACCTCCATTTTGAATTCCAATGAAATTAGATAGACCTCGGAAAGGAATATATTTATCATAGGTCATGCATTTTTAACAAATAAGATCGAATATAAAATACCGTTTTTAATTATTAACAGGAAGGAGACTAAACGAAGATATTTACACCACGTCACCATCCTTTCTTCACACAATGGGACAATATACACGAAACACCAATAAAATAATAACGACATAAAGGCACATTGGAAGAAGTGGGTGGACGAACGATAATAAATGAAGAACACGGGTACGGGAAAAAGAAGGAAAATTTTGTACGTAATTCACACATTTAGCTGTGTGCTAAATTATCCATATCTGATTATTTTATGTTATTTTAAACCGGCACCGATAAATTGTTTCCTTACTCCTTAAAAATAGGAATAAACTTTCTTTAACAAGGCTAATCAGTTAGTGGCAGACATTTAGGAAATGACAAATGGGAAGCACACATTTCTAAACCTAAAATGCAACCTATAAATATTTTTAAACACTTATTTATGTCTTATTTTCTTTGCGAAGCATTTTATTGTTTCCTTGTTTATATATGATCAGGGACGAGATTTTCCTGTTCGTACACGTCACAGCAATAAATAAAGAGGAATGTAGCAGAACCATCAAGACCAGCATATTAAGGACAATATACATGGCAATAAATTACAAAATACTTTGACTAATAATGTTGAATCGTAATGTCGTATGGATATTTGGCTTTTTTTATTTTCTCTGTCATTTCTAATATAAATTCTCAGTTCATTCATTGATGCATTTACTTATTTTCTTATTTGTTCCTTGTGTGTTTATTTATCTTATCAAATTGATTAACAGTCGTTGGAATCATGCCAAATAAAGAATTTAAATTGAGATGCGTGCTATTTAAATTTGTCGCGTCTGTCAGTTTGCGTAGACATGTCAAATTTTATAGGAGAAGGATATACGTTGTTAACACGACGTCTCATAACTTCCAAATATTTTCCCCGTGTCAAATGTAAATAATAAATTAATAATATTTAATT
>JANTOQ010498678.1:0-20420 GCA_027564595.1 Bythotiara depressa | reverse complement strand
CATAAATATCTCATAAAGTCACTGGGGGTAACATTTCACTGTGTGCTCCCAATATTAAAACTGTATGCTACGCTACTTCATTCAAATCTTTACAGTTATATATCGTTACAAAATATATAATCTACAAATAATAAACTAAATACGGTGAAGTAATTTTCCGCCAATTTGGAGACATAAATATCTCATAAAGTCACTGGGGGTAACATTTCACTGTGTGCTCCCAATATTAAAACTGTATGCTACGCTACTAAGTGTCCTGGGCCCCTAATAATTTGCACAATAAATGTTTAAATATAATTTTAAAAATATTTCATATCATGGAACAACCTTACTATGTAAGAAGTAATAGGAGATATAAGAACAAGAGATTTTCTTTAGCTTTTTATGAAATTACTAATCTGATGTTTTTAAAGTTAGAAATGTCAAATTATGTGGTATATTGATCTAGAGCAAAAAACAACCACGGAGTACGATATTTATTTGGGAATTTTGGGGCCCCAATCCAAAAATCATTCTTATGGACTTGCAAGATACTTATTAATGCTAAAAGGACTAACTTTATTTATTTTTTATTCTAACCCAAAATGACTATGCCCTCTCTTAAAATAAAAACCTATGCCCGAAAAAAATCCTGGTTGCGCGCCTGTAGGTGAAATGTAGGTGAATTTGCGAAATTGAGCATCGTAATGGGTTTTCGACAAAACCATAAAAAATTGTACTTACTTCAGTCATAGTCATACAAAGGAAAAGTTTTTTTCTGTATGACTATGCTTCAATTAAGTTAATTGGCGTTTTAAGCTAATTCTTGTGTTGGTACCTTACTCTTTGCGTGCCAATTGCACAAGATTAGAAATAGGTTGTTGATTTATGGTTTATGGCGTCACAAAGGCTTAAGTCATTAGTGAACTGGAAAAGTTTAAGCTTTACGTAGTTATATCTGTGAACACTTTTGTAGCGCTTGAATTTTTTACTCTTTGTGCCAATATAATATGCCCGGGATTGTATCTAAGGAGCATTATGAAAATAGCATTTAAATTGTATTAAATCTTTTTGTATTTACATTTGGTAACTTTCGCAAACTTTCTGTGTTGATTACTGACTTGGTAGTACTAGGGCTTTGTTTTAATATATATATATAGTCTTTGTTGTTTTTCTGCAATTAACAAATGCAAAAAAGCTCCTAAACTATACATTGCAACGTCAGCATAAAACAGATCTAGATCTTCGTAGGCCGAACATCCTACAAAAAGTACATGTATGTGTTTGTCCATTACCAGTTAAATTAAGTTTTACAAAGATGAAGTGCTTTATTTAATAAACTGCGCAACGGAATCCTAAGTAATACTTTTTATACTAGACGTTATTCAAAAAGCTTAGCTATATGTATTTTGTGGCACTACTAGTCAGTTGGTAGTTTACACTTATTTTTTAACCTCTGTAATTGCATTTATTTAGATCTCCAATTGAATGAATAGTTTATGAAAATGGCTGCTAGCAGACATTCTGTAAGTTTAAATTAAAATACTTTTTACTTCCACCTCTCTTTGCTCGTTGAATAACTTGATTTGAGGTGTTTGAGATACATACTATTTAAATGTTTGATCTTTTTCCATGCGATGCATATGAAGACGTATTTCATTACAAATCGATTAATATAATTTATCCAATAAGTTTGTTTAGTAACATACGAGTAGTGTTGCATTCAACGCTGTAGAGTAGTAAGAAGGTGTAAGAAGGATTTACCTAGTAAATATATAAAAGGCTGTCTTCTGTCTTTAGACGTGATTTACTTATTTTGGTGAATCCCGCTTTAAACAGATTATACTATAACATTCTATGTAATTATATCATCAGGACAAAAATTGATATACTATTTAATACTATTACCATCTAAAATATTATATGACCATGAAATTTGGCACATTTATTGTGGAACTCAATTCCAAAAATAATGCATAGAAAAATTCAAAAAAATATCACGTGACGGAGTTATGACGTCACAAGTAAATCACAGTATTACATTAAAAATTTTTTTACTAATTTTTAAAAAGTTTTGTTAAAACCAAAACAATTATTTTCAGATTTTGTTTTACTTATGCCATGGACCGAAATCATCTAGCCCCGGAAAACAAATATATAATAACAAATTGTTTTCTCCAGAAAGACCAATAAATCTTAGGAAAGTCAGAAAATGTCAGTCAAAAATGCTTATAGTAAAAAATGTACGGATTAACAAAAATGGTACGGACACGTATTGCCCGCCCCATACCTAATAGGGTTGCGTCCGATAAAGGTTTATTTTAAATGGATCTGTTAGTAAATATTGCTTTTTTTACTTATTGTGTTCCATAACTATTGCCTAGCAAGTTTCAATCATTCAGCGTTTGTTTTTTCCTGTGTAGTAAATTAAAATCCGTATTTGGGGAGCGCGTTTTTCACGAGGACAAAAAGCAATAAATCACTTTCTTTTTTATAATGTACACTTTTATATCTACAATATACCGTTGGAAAGATAATTGTAAATGCAACAATGAGATCAAAATTAACATTCTATCTCCACCCGTTATGCCAATTTTAGTTATTGGGTGAGGTTTACGCCATCAAGAAAATACTTACATCCGCAAAAGATCTTGATGTAAGAGTGAAACTAAAGCTCTCAAAATAAACCACTGATGTGGCTTTACTAGTGTGTGAAATATCATCTTATATGGATACATATTTCAGATTTTAGGTAGGTAAAAGAAGTTGTCGAAATGGTCCAGGTAAAATAGGGTTAAAATGCTTTAAAGATCAAATTTTACCCTAAAAAATCAACAACTTTTATATTTTTAAACACCTTTCTTTATACCATATCTCAAAGTATTTGCGTTTTATTTCCAAGCATCAGTGAAATCATCAAATCATTGGATAAAATACGAAATTCAGGACTCACTCTAAATGAACTAAAATTTAGCGGGGAATTTATAGCATATATACAAACTTAAAAAGCGCAGGTTATCAGAATTGCATGAATTGGATCTTGAAAAAGTGTCAACAAAAGCGTTTCTGGACCAAGAAAGTTGAACGTTTTCAAACCACTTTGTAATGACGGAAACACTTTTACTTGTAAACAAAGAAAAGTGTCGTTAGTTACTTGTTTTCTCCATTCTAGAGCACCATAGTTCTATTATTTTTCTACAACCCTTTTTCAACCGTGCTGTAGCATCACAATAAAAGAAATCTACTTCAGTACAAAATACCTAAGATCCGAACCTAGTAGGTGGAACTCATTTTGCTTAACTTGGCGCCCTGTCTCACTATATTATCTATATGCATGTGGTAAGTTTCGACATTTTTTTAGTTTCCCGGGAAGGATGTTTGTACCATCATTAGCTATTAACACTTATGATAATAATAAACTCAGTATCAAAGCTTTGTCTCAAAATGGAGTTGACATGCGTGCACACCAGTTTTAGTAAATGGCAAAGTAAACGAACCCTACCCTATTTAGCGCGTTTACAAGAAATCACTATGTACATGCGAAAGAAATTGATTTGTACACGACAAAGCAATGAGTGAATTCCGTGTTCACACGCGAATATACAGCAGTTTTTAATTTCCTTCTAGAACTCGATAGGTCAATATATAACGAGTAGAGTATATGCGCATGCAAAGTTTTAATAAATGTTTGTTGGAATTATTGTTGGCGCTATTGATTGACACAATACATATCCTTAAGTTTTCAGTAAAAAGTTTAAGAAAATGTAAGTGTTTTTTTCTGTTTCTGTTTGGATATTGCTGACAATGATTTTTGTGGAAGCTTATTTTTTGCACCTCCTAAATAAATTTTCTATTATATCTCTGTATTATATGGTATGATACTACAAGAACATTTTTTCTCTTGGTAAACGCCACTCCTGTTAACATGATTAGTGTCACATGTGTTAGAAAACGAAGCTAAAAATAGGTGAATTTAAAATACAAAGAGGTAAACGCGTTTTTTACACGGGTAAACGCGACTAATGTTGTGTCGGCATTGCAAACATAGAAACACAGCTGTGCAGGCCTGGAAATTTGTTTTTGTTGCAAAGACAAAAGTTCGTTTACCAAAAACTAGCGATTTCGTTCGTACGTAAACGATCGTTTTCATTTACGTCGTTCATCTAAAAAAGTTGTTTAAAATGTCATTAACTTAACGCCGAGGGGATTCATAATATTTTCAGGTGTAGTAATCATAGGAGCAGTCTTGGTTATGAAAATTTAGAACCGCGTGTGGCAAATCGCACACCATATCCTCTGGGTGCGTGCGGTAAAAATCATTAGGATGTAGCCCCTTTTTAACATAAGAATTATTCGTTTATATCTTGTAAAATCGTAGCAAAACAGTTTTTTAACGTAAGAAATCTTCGTTGGTAGCACGTTAGTCCGCTGAAAAAGCCTGTTCTAGCGAAAAATTATTCGTTCGTAGCACGTAAAACCGATGTAAAAGCCTGTTCTAGCGTAAGAATTCTTCATTCAAGTCATGCGAAATCGCGGCTAGCATGCAACAAAGCAACTGACGAAGAAATGTTTATTGAGTTGAATCAAGATGAACTGGCGGTAACGTCTTGCACCACTTATAAATTATATGGAAAGAAATTAATTATTTCTAAGAATTTTGATAAAGAAGTAAATTAATTATTTCTAAGAATTAGACAGAAAAACAATATGCTACACAAACGAAACTCCGTTTATCTGAAATAAGATTTGCGTAACCGATGCGTAAACGAAACGATCGTTTGCGCCAACTTTCCAGGCCTGCTGTGGCCAGAAGAGTACTGCTACTGTGTCGTCTAAAAACGCGTAAACTGGCTTATTGTAAGTTGCATATATATAATTTTTGAATACTTCTCCTTTTAGAAACGTGGCGAACAATCTGATACATATTTTCCTGAAAAGATTGCAGAAAATTGGTGTCGAAATAGTACCGACCCGTCTACTTTTATAAAGTATAAAATTGATGACGAAATTGGTTAGTGTTTTCATCCTGATTTAGGCCTTTTCGGTCATTTATCTCTATAATTACTGAGTATTTTTAGCGTATCGTTACTTGTAAAAATTAAAAACAATATTCTAAAGACAATATCATATCAGTAACGTTGTTTATACTGTTAAAGCCAGTTATGTCCCCAAAAGCATTATTTATGCTAAATATTGTTTGCATATATGTGTATTTGCGTATTTGCATATTATACTTTAGTGAGATAGCTATTTAAAACGTAAATACGTAATACATTTCGTATCACTAAAAGTGATTCTGCCCCCTCCGCCTCACTCCGCCCCCAATATTCTCCAAAACAACAGCCATAAAACGTAAGTAAGAAACATTTTGACATAAATTATTTTTGCTAGCATCTTTGGAATTCTCATGTCATTGGAATCGTTTACAGCTGTAATCATGTGTTTGCATGAAGGGCGAAAGGAACCTTTGCACTAACTAATTTATGCTATTTGCTAATTAATATTTTGTTTTCTTAGGTTACGGTGTATTTGCCAAATTCGACTTACCAAAAAATTCATTCCTCCTACAGTATCCAGGAAAACTGATTTCCGCGGAAGAGGGGAGAAAGAAAGAAGAAGAATACGAAAAACTGGGAGAAGGGTGTTATTTGTATTTCTTCCAGGGTAATAAAGGCAAAAAATGGTGGTAAGTTGTTAGTGTGATTTTTATTCGTTTACGAAATATGCGGAGAACATAAATGGACATTTGACATTTGACACGTGGCACTCGTTTATAAGTTTTGTACCACATTTTGTAGATGATCCTTCATTAAAAACATGTTAAGTATATGTATGTATACTTATACGTTTGGAATGTGGCAGAAACAAAGAACGTATTCAAAACGATAACTTCTTAAGTGCAATATGTGCATATCGAAAAAGGACTATCACTAAAATTAAATTTTAAGACAGAATAGGGCACGTTCTCTCATATGCATAGTTAAAAGAAGCTTCTTTTTTCGATTATTTATTTTTAGCATTGACGGTACGCTTGAAAGTAGATATGGAAAGTTTGTAAACGACAGCAGTAACGTTTATGCAAACTGTGTAGCGAAGCAGCTTGTTGTTGACGGTATTCCAACAATTTGTCTGTTTTCCTGCAAGGATATAGAGAAGGGAACAGAGTTGAGGTTTGTCCAGTAGTTCTGTAAGCAAAGTTAACTGTGAACAGTTATTACTTTTATTTCATGAGTAACCATTTGTTTCTTTTTTGTTGTTGTTGTTCCTTTATACAGTTTGGACTTATAAACCATCTGGAAAATAATTTAAATTTGCGATTTTCTTGTTAGCCTTTAAGCAAACTTACTTCAAACTCAAAGTCTTGCTGAAAAAGGAAGACATTGGTATGCAATAAAGACCTCTATTTTTAAAGACTTAAACGTTATATATTAAAATGAGGTATTGTTATGACAAATTATTCCTTCTTAAATAATAGGCGTTAGCCTTTTTCATTATAAGCGTTTTTGATCACTTCTAATGTATACTAAATAATCCCAAAATATTTTATATAATTTATCACATTACCTATAGGTTTCCTATATCTTGACAATATTTCCTAGTTTCTAGTGTCCTGAAAAAGTTATGTGCGCAAAAACATGGTCACGACATTCAATGAGAATTCACAAATGATTTTTCCATCCCATTATCTTATTAAACATGTTCTTAATACAATATCAAATCTATATAAGAAGACAGCATTTATTTTCGTAAAAATTATATTCAAGGGGGAAAAGCGAAGCTCACATTTAAGCAGCGGGATCATGTATTTTCTGATAAGTAAACATTTATTTTAGGTACAACTACGGAGTTGGTGGTCTCTCTTGGCGGGGAAATGTAAGTATATCCTGTGAATTTATATTAACTGGCTATTAGTGCATGCTGCCACACCATTTAACACAGCAAGTAATTTGCGTTACGTTGCTTTTTATTTATTTTGAAAGACTTTATAATAGTTATAGCGGAAGAGAAATCTTAAATTATAATTTTTGTTCTTTTTGTTTGTAGCAGTGGCAATCTATAATATAAAGAAATGATATAGGAGGAAAATGATTATAAAAATAAACGTGTTATTTTCGTATAACAAAATGTATTTCACAAAGGTTTAGTTATACGTGGTGTACATTATTTAATCAGCTACATTTGATAATTCTTGTAACTTGTTAATTCTTACAGGCAACCTACAAAAAGCCACTTTACTTTGAGGAAGAAATGTTTCAGGTTTGCTTATTTTCAGTATTTCTATGATATATTGCATTGCATATTTACAATAAATCCAAAAATCCCTACAACCAAATGATCGCATATGGTTTGGATATATTAGTATTGTTTGATATCACGTATTGTTTTGAGTGCGTATCTTTTTCTTTGGTTCCTTTCCATTGTTCATAAAGTTAGGAATTTAAAACGCAATCAATTTCTTTTCACAAATCATTGCGCAATATTACGTCATTTTCAAAAAGCACATTCAGAACATTTTAATGAAAAATAGATGACAGATTCGGATTCCTTGTCAAAGAGTAAACAAACATGAGAATATTTTAGAGTTTTTGGTAACCCAGGGAAGTGATATCAACAGTTACAATATATTCAATAACCAAAGCCGCGTTTTCATAGTGAGGCTTGCGCTGCTTAACCGAAATTTGTCATCAGCCATAACATCGGATCTGATGGGTTCTAAAGCTTGAAAAATACCCTATAAGCATAATTTTATACGTAGAATCGATATATTAAGTCCACTTTTAATAAAAGCAAACTTCAAATTTCGGCTTAGTATGAAAAGTTATATTAACACTGACCTGCTCTAATGTTGCAATGGAAAATACGAAGTTCGTACTCAGTTTACACTGACCTCCCAAGCTCCGTTCGGACTTTTAGCCAAAGCCTTTGTATTTTACAGTATCACACGAAAACCGGTCAGTATGCGTTTAATTCTGACCGGTTTTTATGTTGTACTGGAAAATACAAAGCTTAAAATCTAAAGTCCAGATCAAGGGATTTGTATTTTCTAGTAAAACATAAAGACCGGTCAATGTGCGTGTTTATTTCCTTATTGCGTTTTAAATCTTTTACTTTTATGGACAATGGAGGAGAGCAAAAAAAAGAGTACGCCACATCCGCAAAATAGAAAAGCGTTCGAAAAGTAACCATGAGCGTCATGTAGAAAGTTCTGTAGCTCTGTAGAAAGTTTTAAAACGTTTTTGAAGTATTGTTTTATTTTATACTGAACGTTGGCAACATCAACACCAATAACAACAACAACAACAACAACAACAACATTATTTTACTTGTAAATAAAAAAAAAATACATATTTGCATAATTTATTTGTTTTTACTTTTTGTTGAAAATACAACAAACATAATAAATTAATTAAATTAAATAAATTATAATTTTATTTATTTATCGTTCTTTACGACGAAAAATTATTGACACCAATTTAAATTATTTGTCGTGGCTTCCAAAATTGGGTCTGTCTGTATCGTGAAATGCAAAGCCCTACAAAAAACTTCGAAGATATTTGCGTAAAATCAATCAAAGCGCTACAATTTCCATTCTGTCCTGACTTTGTAATATAGTATATAATAATATAATTTTGTAATATAAATGCCAGTAGTAGTAGTATATATTTGTTACATCAAAATAAATGTTACAAGAAAATAAGATTATAGATATACGTTTCATAAAATATTTACAACAAATATATAGTATACAAAATTGACGGGACTCATAGAAGAACAGTTTCAGTCCGTGAGGGCTAAAAGCGATCTTATCATAGAACCCTATAATAATGCCCGTATTACAATGTAGTATACGATGTCTTTTGTAATACAATGGGCTGGCGGTAAACATCTTATTGTGCAAAGTCTGAGGAAATAGATATTAAGTTCGTGGTTGTTACAACAAAATCATTTTTCGAGCATATTTTCATAAATTCTGGTTTTGCACCATATTATGTAGTAATCATTGCTCAATTTTTACTTTATATAAAACATATTATATTGGTGTTCCTAGAACAGTTCCACAGGTTGACTCTGACAATACCATGGATACCGTATTTTCAAATTCCATCTCTATTACTACAGGACGTAGGCGGGTAAAATAGCTGCCTTACAGTCTTAACTGTATGATAAGTGGAATGTTGATATGGTAGTTATTTTCATCTAAATTTTTAGCCATATTTTTTTCTTTTAACAAAATTAAGAATTTTACTACTTTTTATATGTGCTATTTTTCTAGATAACAAAAAAACTAATTTTGCCATACGTTTTTCCTCTATATTAAAACCTAGACTTACTTCATTCCAGTAGGCAAATGGGAGTGGAATATGTTTTACAAGTTAGTTATTAAGTAATGCTTGGCTTTTAAAGATCGTTTAAATTTAAAATATTTTAATGAAATGTGGAGTAGTTAGTTTCCACAATGTTGAATATTTATTTTATTTTAAATCTCTTGTGTATTACTCTTTTTTATACCGTGTGGAATAATCTAAACCTTTTTATTTCAATTTTAACTTAACCCGAAGCATTTAAAAAAAATTACACCATTTTTGCTGTAATGGATTGCTGCACAGCAGCAAAACAATTCTATCCGACGCATAATTCGATTTAGATTACGATGGGCCAATCCCATTCCAGATATATCAGCACTGTAATGAAATGGTACGTAAAGACCTCTAAAAGCACCATGTGAGGTCTAATGTTTTACTTAAGCCCCCAGATTGTACTGATCAATTTAAAAATTGGAGATGGAGTCAATAATAACACTTTAGTTTTAATTTACACATTAGCCACTCCATAGAATTAAATGAGAGTTTAATTTAGATAACTCTTGAACATAGCTGTTAATAGTCGCTAAGATCTCAAAAGGAGCTCGCTCACCAGCTTATACTTATGGTATATTAGTTCCAGGCATCGAAAATATATTTTCATTTATCTAAAAACATCCATCTTCTGTATAAAACTGTTTTTAAAGTAAAATATTTAATATGATGTATTTTCTTTCTTTTTAAATTCTCCAGTAAATGCATCCTTGCCCCTAGTTTATACTTTAGCATTCCACGTTTTATGATGGCTTGGATTTTCAGTAGGTAGCATATTTATTAACAGGCATCTAGAACAAAAATATACATAATTCACAAATGTACCACTATGATACCATTGATAACGCATTACTTATAAGAATAAAACAATTCATGACAGTCTCAATTTTGTAAAAATACATCGTAAAAACTAGTAATGAGCAAAATATATTGGAAGATAGTTAATGTAACATGATGGTGTGACGGTGGTTTTTAATATAATCTTGACATAACTAAATTCTTGCTTAGGTTGGTGTACGAGTTGATAAAGACAAGCTTGGTACAAATAATGCTAATGTAAGTACAACCAATTTGTTAACATTTTGTTAAATAACGATAAGAAATAATGTTTCAGCATAGACTTAGTACATATCTACTGCAAATGTCATTTATTTGAAATTGAAAGAAAGAGTATAAATAACACTCTCTATTTACAGGAAAGGATATATTTTAAATCCGCCTGTAAATGTTTTTTTTTAAAGATGTTTGTTGACTTTTAATGATTTCAATGTTAAACGGGATTACACGTCAGTAACAAAGGGAGGGCATAAACAATTTGGGGTACTACTCAGAGTTTCAAAATTGAAACACTTGAAACCGAAAAGAAAAGTAACCACCGTAATTATCCAGAGCTTACGCTTTTCTAGGAAGACATATTTTTGTTTCTGTAAAATTAAACTGTTCTAGTTCACCTTTTTATTAGTATAGCTTAATTTTCTAGTAACAAAAACATTTAAATGCTCTACGTGGTCTACTGATGAAATAGGTGTTATAAGATAAAAATATTTTGGTTCCTGTCAGATTGAGGTGTAAAGAAAAACGGAGGTATTTATGACTAATTTAGATGCTTTAAGAAAACAAAAACATATTTCTCCCCTGACATTTTAGAACATTTGTTTCTCTAGAACAGTGGCTGCTCCTAAATTGTTTTTCATGTGTAATATTCCAATATTAGTAGTAGAGTCAGGCAATGTGTGATAATAAAAACAGTGTAAAATCTTGTCAGTAAGCAAAAGCAAAACTGTCAAAACCATTGCTAAATTTAAGTCACTAAGAAGTTGATATCTACTTGAAATTTAAATTTAATACGTAGGATATTACACCATGTGCCAGTATCCCTGGTCATCGTAAAGCAGATGTAAGTACAGTATTTTATTCTGACATATTTTTTTCACCGTACAAAAAATGCTAATTAACTTTTAGTTTATTTGTAAAGCGTTTAATTATGTAAGTGATTGATGGAAAACACCTTCTCTTTATTTATAACATAGATTTGTAAAACCATCTATAGAATTGAGTTTTATGTTCTTGATTTTTTCTTTTAAACGTATCTTCGTTTGTATGCATATGGTAACTACCCATACAATAATGGCAATAATAACCTCACCAAATAGGTACTGCTCGTTGTTTCTCATTCCCAAAAATTCATTAATCTCATGCCTAAAGAAGACCAGTAAATATTCCATACATTTATATTAAACTAAACTACAGGTTTTAATCAGGTTTTTATGGTAGAAATATATCTATTTTAAAAGTTGCAATAATTATGTTTCTATTCTCTCAAATTTCTTCAATCTTTCTACAAGTTATGGTCACGAGCAGAGCTAATTAAAAATTTGGAAATATGTTCCAAGTAAATACTATTTGTCTTTCTAATGTTTCAGCACAATAGAACGACATAAAATTATTGAAATTGCAACAACTTTTTGTCTATTAGGAGAGATTTTTCACCAAACATTGTACAAATAAAATTTCCAAAAAAATATTATTAAATTTTGAAAAATAAATTGAAACATTTTTGAAAATAACTTATTTGAATAATTTAAATGTGAGTTATTTAAAAAAAATCCAGGGATAGATCATCCCCCCCTGTCAATTAAAACAGGGTCAAGTTGAAATAGGTGTTTAGTATTCTAAGTATGTCGCGGAGTGCTCCAATACCTTTGCGGTGTAAAATTGCTAGCTTTCCTTTTTTGTGTTTTATATTTATCTTTTAGGTTGCAATCTCAACTCCAGCGCAATACTGGACAGATCTGGAATCCAAAATAAAGCATTGTGAGGTGACAAATGTACCCCTAAATTTTAGTGAAAGAATTGACGAAGGAACATCTGGAGTTGTGTACAAGTTCCCGTTGCGGCAAAAACCGGCTGCCGTAAAAGTGTTTCGGAAACAATTTTCAAAAAATAAAATTTTGTCAGTTGCCACGAAATTGAAAACATTATGTAATAGGAATGTTGTAAGGTTTAGGGGGTATACTTTGAGACCATCAGCTTTATTTTTTGAATTCTGTTCCGTTATGATCGATGAAAGTATAGTGCACAATGCAACCCAGTTGATAGATTTATTTAACGAGAACGAACGTTTCATCTTAAAGGAAAGGCTAGACTTGATTTATCAAGCAGGGAATGGACTAAGGTACCTTCATGAAAATAATATTGTTCATAGAGACATGAAACCAAATAATTTGCTAGTGACCGGCTCTATTGAAAGAATCATTGTTAAAGTTACAGACTTTGACGATTTGCTTACGCTGAAAGATACAATTTCATCAACACTAACAAAGAAGGCACTTTGTGGCATGACTTTAACGTATGCAGCACCAGAACTTTGTAACCGCAGAATTCGAAAGCCAAATTTTAAAACCGATATATATTCATGGGCAATATCATCGTTTGAAATAATATCTAATTTATCTTCACCGTGGATGAATGTATTACCAATGTTCAATGATACACTTTTGATGAAAGCGCTAGAAAATAACGAGCGGCCTGCTATTGAAGAGGTTTCAGAGATTTACATTGATGAGAAAGTCAAAGACGCGATATCTGTAATTGTTAGTGCATGGGATACGGAGCCAAAAAAAAGACCTGCTATAGATAAGGTGCTAAAATTTCTATATATGCGCATGTCCTTATAATAAAACGTTAGATTTCTATAAAGCTTATTTAATGTACAACCTGATCCAGAAATCAGAGCTTTTACTCTCCTTCCAAGCTAACACTGGTCTGTACATTATTTAACAGGGGTTTACACGCGGTAAATCAGATTATTACTCATTTAATTCGGGTTGCAGTGGCGTAACTGGAGGGGTGCGTTGGGTGCAATCGCACTGCCCTGGAAAATTACCAGCCCTTTTTCTCAGCTAACTTTTTCTTTTTTTTGCATTTTTATGTGTAACGTGGGCTTTATATCTATGTCTTTGAGTAAATTATAAAAATTTATAAATTATTTAGGCTGGGAAATGCGTTGGACTTCGATTTGTCCTGTCCGATATCAGCTTTTTCCCTAATATCCTGGTAAACGCACCTGCCCTCTTTCAACTCCAGTTATGCCACTGGGTTGTGCTTTTTTCCAGCCGGGAGGGGGGAAGTGGTTCAATTTTGGAAAAAATAAAAAATAGATACATTCTATTAAAGCAAATAAGACCTGTTTGTTTTTTTATAGAATGTTTAATTTATCCAGGAGGTGTATACATGCATAAAATTATTATTGATGCCTCCTTCTTTAATACATATTTAAATAACGTGGTAAATTATTTTTTTTATTATTGGAGAACTTATACGAACTACTGATAATGGTCACTGGTAATGGTTGATATAGATCTAAAATTATATATTAATTTATTAATTCTTTGTTAAAACCTCAGCAAATTTAAATTTATATATATTATATTTATTTTATATTTTAAACAAAATTTAATTAAAAGAATTGCAGTCTTAGGGGCTGATCCTATGAGGAGGGCTGGCCCGGTTAAGCGGGCTGACTCGTTTTACCGAGATCCCGCTAAAGTAGAAATTTCTTAATAAAAAAGCCGTGTGATAATATGATAACCGCTTAGCTGAGATCTCGGTTGTTGTCTACCGGGATCCCGCTTAAGCGGGAATAATTTTTCTCTTGTGATCGCTCTTAACCAGTCTAGCCCGGTTAACTGGGTTGATTTTACCAAATCAAAACAATGTCACGTGACGTCTCATTTCTTCAGCCCGTCTAACCGGACTAGTTTTTCTCATATGATTGCAGTATGAAAGTTAGCCCGCCTAACCGGGCTAGCCGGGTTCATATGATCAGCTCCTTAGAAGGGTTCTTTCCTCATACTGTTATATTCATTATGACCAATAATAAATGCTGCATTAATTATCAATAACATTATGTCTCCCTCTGTAGATATTAACTTCGATGGAAGCAATAATATCCGGAATGAAGGTATGTTTGCATTTATTTATTTTTTAAGAAGAAGAAGAACTGACTATTTTTTTATTTAGTGATTTAATTAAATTAATTGTTTGTAATTTAATTTTTTCCTAATTTTACTGTCTATTTTAATTTTTGTTTAAATTTTGTTTGAAATTAAAAATGTCTTTGAAAAATAACATTTGCAGATTATATATTGATTTCAACTGACATTTTTTTAGAATAGAGGAAATAACCCATACAACTGTTCTATGTTTATAGATTTATCTACTTATGTCCATTAGTGCCATTTATACTTAGACGGTGTGGAAGATTTTATCACACCGATATATACGTTACTTACACGTTAACTAAGAATGGGCAGTAAGTTTAATGATTTGGTAAGAGGATGTAGTATAAACAATTGTATTAAATATTACTTCACAGCATGTTTTAAAAAAACGAGTTTTGTTTGCCATCCCATCTTGAATACTTACAAACAGAGCATGTTAGAAATTATACCATTTAATACATTTACGAGTAGAAATGTATTAGTATAAATTAATGAATGTGAAAATGTGACTAAATGTCTTTTAACTCTTTCAGGAGAATGTCAGTGTAGTTTATATGGATAATGAAGGAACAAATAAAGGTATGCATTTTTTATAATTTATTAAAATAAATGTATTCCGAGGGACTATATGTTTCAGACATTGCCAACATACAGATAGAAAGGTTTGACTGTACTTGTATTTTATATGTTATGTTATGTAAATAAAGAGAGAACATAAATTGTTAAAATGATTTTTATTTTTAGAAACGAATAACAGTGAAAGCAATGACGCTTCTCCAAGTGAAGTAAAAGTAAGTAGTTGTAAATTCAGTTAGAACAAAATGCACACTAAATTTATATTGTAACGACAACAAGATATTTATTAGTAGGTATGTAATAGTTTTGTTTGTTAAAGTGAGGTAAATGCTTTTGTTCCATTTAATTTTATTATGATTTATTCGTCGTTAAGAATTTTAAACTAACTTAGTGGTACTCCAGGACCGTAGGGTACAGAACTTTAAACATGTCAATAGCATCCTGTATATTAAGAATATTGACAACATCTTCTAGGACATAACTGCCTTAACCAAATATTTTAATAACTCTTTTTACTTATTGTGTGTACAAAACGGACATTGAGTTGTATGCCATTATTTTGTTGACGGTTTGCCAGGAAAATAAATAGTTACAATTTTTTTTGTGAAAATAATTTTTGTGTTTCACAGGTTGAATATCAGGGCTAATAAAAGTAGCAAAATAAGGATGTAAATTTATACTTGTTGTTAAGCTATTTTCCCATTTTTGTTTCATTGTTTGCAAAAATTAAATACCGAATTTACCCGCAGGTACTTATGGTATCAAAAGTATTTGTTTCTACTAAGATCTTTCATGACCAATTTGGAATGATATTAATTAGAAAGCAAGGTTAAGTCAATATTTGTTAAAGACGTTTTAAAACACTGTAGCTAATTATTTGCTATTTTCCTATTATATATATATATATACTCATATCTATCATAGGCTAAGGAAACATTAATCAATACTCACCATATGAATAACGAAAATAAAAATGAAGGTATTCTTTTTTATTCGTTATAAAATTTGGTTAATTATTATATACTACCTTATACGTTTCAGAATTCGTACCCCCGTAATTCGAACTTTCCATAAAAACATAGAAATCCTCTTACAAACATTCTCCTGTATTCTCCTATAGCTTCATAATTCGAACATCTTCATAATAAGAATAGTTTTTCAAATTTCCATGAAAAGATGTAACTTCATAATTATAATTCATTTCAAAATAAAAGGGGGGGCGGGGGGAACATAACAAAAAGTAATCTGTAATGTGGTACAAGTTTTTTAAATATGAATTTTCCGTAGTACAACACTAATTATTTGTAACGAAAATATTGAGTTTGTCAAGAAGCCAGCGTTTATGTTGTAAATGCTTTCAGAAGCAGCAGTCTATATTAAATTACTTTAAGTAAATAATATTAAACTATCCTTATAGTTGTTGGCCTTTGTTTTTGGACAATAATTGATTCATTAGTTACACAAAGAGTATTTACTTTTTGTTCCTTTGTTCTCAGAAAGTCTTTTTTCAGCAACATCTCCTAAATTGAACATTTCATAATTTATAACATTTTTTTCTGGACCGGAGAAAGTTCAAATTATGGAGCGTATACTTTTATTAATTTATTATTTAATTGTATGTTATATGTTGCGTTTTATCTGGAAATAAAGGATTCCCATGTACTATAAAATTAACTGCTATTTTTAGGTTTCAGGAACAGTGAAGTCAATACCAGCGTACAGAATTCAGTAAAAGAATGTGCCACGGCGAAGGAAACAACAGTTGTACGTTATGTATAATCTATGTTTTTGAAATTAAAGGATAAATAAAATTACGAATTAAAGATACTGTTCTTTTTTCACTGCTTTGGCTGAAGAAGTGAATTTCGAAATATAGTGTACTGATAATTTATAGTGTACTCATAATAACTACTGATAATTTTATCTCATATTTTGGACGAAAAGTTAACAATTGTAAGTTATAATTAAATTATATATTTTGTGCAAGGACAAAATGTTTTTAGGACGAATAATGCATCAGAGTTTAACACTAATTCCCTAAAATAAGTGATGCCAGAAAACATGGCAAAGATAAATCCTATACAACGTTTTGGGTCTTAATAATTCAATTATCCGAAATATTAATGTTAGCAAACTAAAGATATGAAAGAAACTACCATAATCTGCTACAAAGTTTGTATGGTATTGTGGATAAAAGAAGATATGAACTTATCATTTTGTATTTTGCAAAGTGTTAAATCTTTATACATATATTATAATTAGGGCGAAGGATTTAAAAAATAGCTGATTAAATGTCGTTTAAATCTTTTAGGTTAGTGAGGCATTATTAATCAATGCTTGTAATGTGGTTAATGACAATAATAATGAAGGTGCGCATTCTTTTTTATGCTATATTATAGGTTTAATAAAAATAAAAATTATGCACTGCCTGTTTACTAGCTTAGTTATACATGTTGTAGCATTATAGTGTATGTTATATGTAGCGGTATCTATAATTTACCCTTATACCCCGAAGCATTTATTCAAAAATAAGCAATTCTTCATCAGTTTCTCTGCAAAGGATTGCTGCACCGAAGCCATTCGTAGCACTTTAACAGCAACAAAACCAAACAGTGCTAATTCAAATTTAACGCAGATTACAACCAACTAATCGACATTACCTAAATACTTCTCGTTGCACAAATACTGGTCCGTAAAGACGCCAAAAGTCGTCATTCGGCGCCTAAGGGTTAAAAAGGTCCCATATCCAATAAATAATTATATTTCTAGAATCCAGTAACAGTGGAATTAATTCCAGTCAAACTTCAGTAAAAGAAGATACTTTAACACAAGGAAAATCTACGATTGTAAGTTGTTTAAAGTCTAACTTATATGTAACTTAACACTATTAGGCATGGGGGCGTAAGTGCCCGCCCCATTTTTGTCGATCCTTATTTTTCCTATGAACATTTTTGGCTCAAATCTTCAGACTTTTCCTCAAATTTATTGGCCTTTCTGGAAAAAAATATTATTTTGGCAAATTAGCCATAGTTGTTTTAGCTTTACTTTTTTTTTTAAGTTTGGGACTGAGGCTTACTCCGTCACGAGACATTTTTGGGAATTTTTTGCAGAAAGTTTGAGTTAAACAATATGCCTACAAAGTTTCATGGTCTAATCTTTTGTAGACCACGAGATCTGATTGAAAATGGCCATGCCTAATAGGGTTAATAGCGTACTTTTTTACAACCGACAATCAAACTTCTGGAAAATAAGTAATCACAAATTAATCGATAATGTAATATTTTCATTTTGTTCAAGTTTCACAATTTAATGATGAGGAGTATTAAACGCATACTGATCGGTTTTTATGTTGTACTGGAATATACAAAGCCCGAGGTCAAAGGTCCGGATCGTGCTTGCGATGTCCGTGCGATTTGAATGAGGGCTTTGTATTTTCCAGTACAACAGAAAAACCGGCCAGTGTGTGTTATATTACCTGACTTCGTTTTAAATTCTTAACTTTATTGACAACGGAGAAGAGCGAACTCATTCGAGAAACAAAAAACATTCGAAAATTAACAACCTTGCCCGTGACGCAAACTTTACTTTGATAAACGATAGACAAATTAATATTCTGCAGAAAGTTAAACTTTGTTTATCGTAATAATAACACGAACTACCTTAGCTGTATGGTTATTGCAGTTGTCCAGTATGTATTAGTTAATATCTCCACAACATAAAATTATTTGTTGTCGAGAAACTGGAGTATTATTTTATTTCATACTTGAACTGTGACAACAACAACCAGATGGAAGATGTAAGCTTTTTCGTTGTTTCGCTGTGAATAGAAAGAATTGTGAGCCATCCTTTTTTATTTGTTGTTGAGTGTATTAACATATCGCATTTACTGAGAAAAGTTTACCTTTTTACTACTTAAAAGTTTATAGTTTGTTTACATTAGACGTTTTCTAGTTCGTTTCTTGTATAATTCGACCGTTATTCATAATGGCTTCCAAAATCAGGGCCTGTATTGTGAAATACAAAGCCCTACAAAAAACGCGGGAAAATTTCGGGAAACCAATCAAAAGGCTACGATTTCCATACTGCCCCGATTTTATAATACAGTCAGGTAATAAAAAATTATATAAAATTGTATATTTTCATTTTGTTTAAAGGGGAAAAATAAATACGATATCCTTACTTATCCACCTCTTGCCGAAAGTCTCAAATACAATTGAACCTTTAGGCAGGTAATTAGATATTATTTCTGAATGGAAGGAGGGATAATTATAGCTAGTATCCCTATTAATCATAGTTATGTGAAGTAAATGTAAAAACGGAATGTGGATTTAAGATCAATTTAACATTTTTAACAAGACAATTTGTTTTCTTATGTGAAAACATTTGGAAAGAATGAACGGTTTTGCTATATCTTAAATTTTGCAGGGAGTCAAAGGTTCTGTAAGTACTTGGAACGGTTAGGTAACCTATGGATCCGTAAAAAATACTATTGGTATTAACATTGATTGCATTTTAAAAAGTAACCAACACAATTCAAATATGTTTTGTAAAATTCTCACACTTTATGACAAAAGCCAACCTTCAAACGAAATGGACTATGAGGCTGGAAATAACATAAATTATTTTTAAGATGTTTCTTTTGTAGTTTTAAAGATAAATTATTGGTAAATAAAACAGCTATTAATTTAACTCTGAAATGAACAAATTAATTACACATTTCTTTGCCCATATTGCTTCTTAACAGGAGGTAAAATTTTGTTAATGAAATAGAAAATTAGGAAGAAAAAAATTATTAGATACTCTTATAAGTCCCCTGATTCTTCTTAAAATTACATTGCTTTTCAATAACAAAAAGACAATTTCCAGGAGGTATACTTATGCATTAAAGGGTTAAATATGCAATTTATACATAAGACTAACTTTGTGCCACATGTTCATAATCACAAAGCTTTCAGATTTAATCTTTTTTTAACGCGCTTTTCGAAACCCCAACTAAATTATAAAGTTAATTATTAAACGCTATAATGTTACACTCCAGCCATATTTGAAATTGCTTAAACAATTTAAGTATACCACAAGTACAGTCAACATTTAAAAGAGGAAAAAATATTATTTTTATATAATAATAATAAATTTTAAACATTCATCTTTTCTATTAAATAATATACAACTACTAAAATAGAAGTGGTCCGGAAAAAAAAAGTATAAAATGGTTCGCTAACTTAATAGGTCCATTTTATAAATTTAGGAGTTCCGGATCAGTCCATGATTTGTTTCGTTTACAGTATATATAAAACATACAACGTAAAGCAACTTTACAACATTTTTTAATCATTCGTTCTGTCACGTCCTTTCCAATCAGTTTTATCATTGCAGATTTGAAGTCCTTCGTTTCCTTGCAAATAAAACCACTAAGGTGTTGACCTCAAAATAAAGTAACTCCAAATTCTCTGGTTAATAATAATAATAATAATAATAATAATAATAATAATAATAATAATAATAA
>JANTOQ010498567.1:0-11210 GCA_027564595.1 Bythotiara depressa | reverse complement strand
CAGTCCTGAAAGTCCTGAAAGTTTCATAAAATTTTGACAATTGAGCCCCGGTTTCTTATAAATCAGTTTCTTATAAATAAAAAAATGAGTGTATAGGAATCACTTGTGGCGCACACAAATATATAAACATGACCTATGGTTCTTGCGAAGAGGTCATACTCCGTACTGTGGCATGAATGGGAGTTGAACCCGTAACCTTGGATTGCAAGTTCAACTCGCTCACCACTCTACGACAGCTGTAGTCAGTTGGTGTTTTTCAAAATAATCACACACATGATGCGTTCGTATGAGGTAAACAGTTTTTAGATATAACATCAAACGCGTGTCCACCTCCCATTCACTTAAATTGTGGAAATTATTTTCTTCACTGCTCTGACGATATACAAAGGAACACGTGATTTTCTTTAACTCTGAAGTTTTATTTTAGTAGTAATTTTATTCAATCCATTGGTTTTAAATATAGAAGTCAAATTCTTATCCAATGGCATTAGTTTTTTAAAACCCAAAAACTTCAATCCCTTTAGAGTTGAAAACCTCTGTTAAGTATGACTGTCAAGGTGGTCCAATTCTTTGAACTATATAGATGAACTATTCTGAGATTCGTAATAGTAATACTTCCCCTTAAATCGTGAAACACTGAGCTATCATATTCCAATGAGCTAATTGGGCTCAACCACGTACGGATTTTAATAGATCTATTTCAGTCAAGAAATATATACCACGTTTAAACAAACTGGTTAATGGTTTCGAACACATACTTTAGAATGTCTTGAATGGTTACTATGGTTACTAAAAATACGCAAAACTAATCGATCTTTCTCAAAAATAACTAAAAAGTTTCATTGATTTTTCAAGAAAAACGAGGTCAAGATTCCTCGTACAAAAATGTGCTGAAAATTTCAACTCTCTGCAAAAATAGAAAATAGAAAAGTTGTTTCGACCAAAGTCTTCTATCTTAATTTCTAACTTGTCGTCTCCATGCGAAACCTTAATTTTCATATAATTGTAGACAAACATCATCTTGAATTCAGTTCTTCGTGAGATATAGCGTGGCGTCATGTGACGTACGTTGGAAAACGTTATACCGGATTAAACGTAATCGGACATTTTGATGACGTCAGATTGTCCAACAAAGCAACAGCGCATGATTTACCAAAATCATGGTGGTTTGGAACAGAATCATCTCCAAACACCACCATGTATGTCTCTGGATCGTTTTTCAACGAATAGTTTAATTTAAAGTAACAAAAGAGTATGAGCTTTACAGTTGCAAGTAAGTTTTTTGATTAAATAATCTTCACGGTTATGATGTAACTAACTTTGAAGAAAACGATGCAATAATCTTTACTAGATATGTTTATTAGCCCGGTTTCCACTTTCTGTACACGGAAAATTTTCCACGTTTACCATTTTTAAAAGCTGAACACCTTTGCTTTGATCAAGTAAAGTTTATCTCCAGTATTTGCGGTCGTAAAATATCATTGAATGCGCGGCGAAGCCGGGGAAGTCTTTGGTTTGGGCAACCTCGTTCCCAGGTCCATTTTTCCTTTATGATTTTGGGACGGCGTCCCTTCTTCTGCCGTCCCAAGATCAAAAAGGAAAAATGGCCCTGAGAACGAAGTTGTGGTTTGGGCAGAATTTTGATGTTCGCCATTCCGTACAAGTTCCTAAACTCCTGCGACTCAGCCAGGCTTTTAGGTTTATTGTTTATTAATATCATTTTTGTTGCCAATATAATAGACACATTATGAATATAATAAGCACATTATATTAAATTTAATTACACCCTTCTCCGTAGTGCTCTTTTGAGCATTTAGACTTATGCGCAGTCATAAAGTAGATCCGGCTTCTTGTTTCCTTTGAAATGTTTCAATGAGTGGAAGGAAATCGGCTTAATGCTGATTCGACTTTAAATGTGTATTGAAACGAATCAGACGAATATCTTTCTTATTCGCGATTGTGTGGATGACCTCGTGGAAAACAACTGACAAAAGGTCATGACTGAACAAATAATATCAGCAGAAACAAATCATTATGTCATAAAACCTACAATAACAGTATATTTATTTCCGCTGTTACTTGTTCATAACCACACGGATTCTTGCAGAGAGGTAAACAGAGAGGTCTCGAAAAAAATTTGAGAATTTAGTTTCAAAGTTAATTGATGTTGGACTTTTAAAACTGGATGTTAAAATACGGTGATGAAGTATCTGATGAGGAGAATATGCAAATATCATTAGCATGCTTAAATATTTTTGCTGTGGTACGTTATTGGGGTGGTCAGTTCACAGATCTGAAGTGAAATCGCCATATTTATCTCGAGTCATTTTGATTGATCATGAAGGTAACTAACTATCTTTTCGTATTTCGACTTATAGATAATAAGTTTATGAGAGTTCATTCGGAGATTATAAATATTCTCCAGAAGGACGGGATAATTATTATACCTATACAGCAAGGAGGGTTTTACAGAATACATGATAAAAAGTTGAAAAATTAGTAAAATTAGAAGCTTATGAATCTCTTGAAGTATGAAACAACCTTTATCACGCTTATATATGCTCATCTCTTGAAGCATAAAACATCATTTATCAGAAGCTTATAAATCTCTTGAAGCGTTATACAACCTTTATCACCGTTATAAATGCCCTCTTGGTGGACGAAACAACTAGAAGCTTATAAATCTTTTGAAGCACGAAACAACTTTGTTCAGAAGCTTATAAATACTCTCTTGAAGCATAAGACATCATTTATCAGAAGCTTATAAATCTCTTGAAGCGTGAAACATATAGTTCTGATTCATATTTCAATTATAATTATATGGTTTTGTTTTCTCTTGCTGTTCACTTCACTTTCCTATTAGATTGTAAATTGCACCGTGTATAGCTACATCCATTTATTATCGAGATGATCATGGATTTGTTTCATGCTTCAAACGTTTCTTATTGTGAGCGCCTCTTTCTGTTGAAAAGCCGTATTTATATACTGTGAGTGCCACAAATCCTGTGCTATACATGTGCTTGTAAAGATTTTAAATCTAAAAGTATAGAGAAAGAAAACATGTAATCCTAGTTTTTTTAGGACGTGGGTTATTTGATCTTTTATCAACCGGTGGTAAATATTTGTTTTTCCTCGTGCGATTTTTAGAAAGGTCATATATAGTAATATTACCATGTACAATTTCAAACCTGTAAATTTAGTCAATCAGAAGGTAGATTGAAGGCTGTTTGCACTCCAACCCCAATCCCGGGCCAAATAGGGTTTATTAAATTAGATTAACTCGATGCGCCACTAAATTTTATAAGCGTTTAGTTACAGTTACATCAGATATTCTCACTGTTTAATAGCTATCATTGC
Source organism: Bythotiara depressa (assembly GCA_027564595.1). Taxonomy (NCBI): domain Eukaryota; kingdom Metazoa; phylum Cnidaria; class Hydrozoa; order Anthoathecata; family Bythotiaridae; genus Bythotiara; species Bythotiara depressa. Next base: position 7,853 of record JANTOQ010498567.1, on the reverse strand, counting down.
AGTTTACTCCTCGTTTAAAACACAAGTCTTAATGGGCGTTACCTGAATGTTTTTAAAAGAAAGTAATTTTATACACCCCTTCCATAGATTCTGAAAGTAATACAATGTCTAGCAGGAGTCGCGTAAGAGTATTATTTCCGATGTATTATAATAACTTAAATATTCATTGCAAATTATAATAAAGCTTTCCTTTCAATAACTGAACAGCACGAAGGGAAGTCCGCTTTGCAAAATTGCAAAATAGGAGTATGAAACATAATATCGAATTACTTAAAAGTTCAAATTAAAATGTTGAGCACAAAGATTGTATCATGTTAAGTAGGTTAAAATTTATCCTTATAAAGTTACTGGATTTAAAAGAATGAAATACATAATATTATGCGCACACTTTTTTGTTGACACACCACCGTTGAGGAGTCCTCTGGTCGAAGATCTACATCAAAGTTCTCTTATCTTTCAAAAAATTTACTGTCCTATGATCAAGGTAATTAGAGAAAATATTGCCATAAATATATTATATTGCCTTAGTTTTATGTCTTTATTAGATACTTGTTTTCGACAGTTTGTTTTATTTTGCAGAAGCTTTATCTGACCATTGTTTGAAATTTAAATATGTGATTTTGTTTGAAGCTTGAAAAAACACCGAGTGCCGACCGATACTCCTTTCCAAAAATGACGTCATCAAAAATTGCAAATCAGTTACACTTTATTTTTAGAAAAAATGGATTTCATATTATTGCAGCTTCTTATGCTTGTTTACTGAAGTTAGTTTGTAGTGAAAACGAGGCTGTGACTGCATGTACTTAAATTTAAGAAAGTGATAACCCTACTTATAGATAGTTGTAAAAATTTCTGCTGACCTCACCAATATCAAACCTTTATTATTTATAGAGGAGTTTGGGAATGAAATAAATTCCGTACAAAAAACTACTTAAAATTTTACTAATTTCTGTAAGGGAACATTGTAGAATATTTTATAATCTCCTTGTTCTTTTGAGTAAACTGCAATGATAGCTATTAAACAGTGAGAATATCTGATGTAACTGTAACTGTTCCTTCTACCCGTTACTCCGTTATTATTTACTCGTTACTCCTTACTCGAAAGCTTAAAGAGCTTGATAGTTTTCAGAGTAAATACGATTATGATTGACAACTACACACGAGTCACACCATCTTTAGCTATTTTTAATAATATTATGTTGCTTTTAGATGTGTCTGTATGCACGTGAGAATTTTGTTTTGCTTTTATGCATTTGATTAGGAAATTCAGGTATTACTGTAATTTTAATCTATCAAAAACTCGCGGTTTAGTGGATTGTGTTAAAAACACCAATTGGCTGGCTTATTGACCCATTTAACGCATAAGATACCCCCATTGTTATATAAATCTCCCATTAGGAACCTTTATAATTTTGTGAGGGACCAGGGGGTCTTATCAGTTTTTACCGAATTTATTTTACATTTATATTTCCAATAATTAACTCCCTGGCAAAAACAAAATAATAAATAAAAGACCAAATATTTCCGGGGACACTATGCATTAAAGGGTTAATATTTCATAAATGATAATGTAGTAGTGGAAGCAACCTCGTATCCAAGCAACCTCGTATCCAGCGCTATTTTTCCTTTTCAATCTGAGGACGGCGGAAGAAATATTTTCTTCCACCATCAGTTTATCAAAAATGATAAAGGTCCTGGGAACGAGGTTGAATAGAATAACAAGAAGTATAAAAGGTAACGAGTAACGAGTAAAAAGTTCTCTGTTGAAAGAAAAAATGTTATGACGCTGTTTTATTGACACTTATTTCGATTCTTAATCCCATACGAGACGAATGTAGAAAAAATATAAAGAAATTGAAACGGAAGCATGTTCCACCCTTTTCCCATCCTCTTAATCGGACGGCTCCATTATTGCTTGACACGTGTGTAGAGATTTTATTAATTTATCGCACCTAGTTAAAACTTTTAATAAATAAATAAATCTGTTTAAAAGTTAGCATTTGTTACTAGATATGTTGTGGGTTGATGCGTTGTCTATACTACCGTGGCTGAATTGGCCAACTAACCGCCAGTCTTGAAACTCGCAGTAAGACTAGCGGTAAGACACACGGCCGCAGAAAAGGTCGAATCAGAGGCAATCAATGTTTGTTTATATTGTTATATTTCTTGACCAAGTTTTGCGAGAATTCGAGAAAAGTTATATATAGTCAAATAAGCAAAAATTATTTTATCCATATATATTATTCTTGGTGTAACTTAATGTGATGAACCCATTCTTAAAAACTTTAAAATAAACTTGATGTTAAAAAACAAATTATTCAAAACTTTTCGTTATGGTTTAAAAGAGTGAAATAAAATACAGAATAATACACAATGCTTTGAGGAACTTGGTAGATTTCAATTATAATTTTGATGACCCGATCGTAAGTAATTTCACAGTTCCGCCACAAACGTTATATTAGCAAGACCAGAAATTTTCTTAGACTGGCGGTGAAACTAGCAGTAAGACACGCGACCGCGTCTTATAACACGCGGCCACGTGTTAGTCCTACCGCGAGTTTCAAGTTTAGCTGGCCAATTCTGCCACGGTACTATACACTTCTCCGCAGATATTTGTTGTTTTCTTCTGACGTATGTGCTTCGTGTTCGTGTTGAGATCATGGCTAAATATTTCAAAACATAAAAATCAATGTAATTAAACTTTTTCAAACTTAAAGACCCAGGGTAGGTCTTGTGACATATCACTTTTCAATATATGCGAATAACCTTTGTTTGAAGATTATAGAATGGAGCAAGTAACATTTATGTAATACACGTTTTTTTATATAAGAAACCAAGCCCAGGCCCTAATATTAAAAGTTTCTTAAGTTTAAGTTGAAATTTAGTATTAACTTAAATGCTTCTTTAAGCACCTAAAAATCAACTTCTCTCACAAATCACAAATAATTTACCAGTAACATTGATTAATTCTCCGGTATGATTAATTTTCCTGGAGAAACCAAAAAAAGTGTTGCTTGCTCTTCATATCTGCGTTTAATCACTGTATAACGTATTCTGCAGTCAAATAAACAAATAGAACAAAAACACTCGAAAAATTGGCGAAACAAAAAAACATTCGATTCCATTGCCATTTCATGTAATGTATATCTTTATTTAATGTTTACACCTACCGCGCTTAAGAGGCTACCATTTTGAATAATTTTTCTGTTCTGCCACATTAAAACCGACATCAGATTTGAATTCCTCGTCGAAAAATAAGCCAGCATGCAAAGTTTTAAAAGCATATGTGCACTGGAAGTAATTTTATGTCGTTTTGAAATCTAAAAAAATAGGAAGTTACTAATAATAACTAATTAAAACCAACAGGGAAATTCAGAAAATCATTTTTAAAAAAACGTTAACTAAAACAGTAATAAAATCACAAACAATGATGTAAATCTCAGCACGCTAAGCTTTAATGCTCTCTTTGAAATTAACGACTGTCTCTGCTCCGTTGTAGGTTGAATGTTTAGGTTGATGTAAACCACCGGAAATAACAATTTTAAAAAACGTTCTATACAAGAGTTAATTTTTTTATACAGATTGGTCTTATAGTGGTAACAATGGTCCAGAATATTGGCAAAGAAGTTTCCCGGTTGCAGCATCGGATTATCAAAGTCCAGTTAATATAGATAGTCACAAATTAAAATTTGATCCGGCATTGAAAAACTTGGAATACGGTGATGACGAAAAATCGTTTATAGATCATAACGTTATCCTAAGTAATCCGTATAATTCGTTGAAAGTAGGAGTCCGGAATAATGGCTGCACAGTTAAGGTAATTGTTTAACAAAACTATAATACACTTTATTAAGAAGTGGGGAAACAAATTTTTTTAGTGACTTTTTTTCTGACGAAAATCCCTATGATTCGCGTGTGTTTGAGAAACCAAGTATACATAAGAGTTCTCTCCTTGGAGAAATTAAGCTTTCCAGTGAGTTTCTTAGCATTTTTCCTTTTTTAATAGTCAAATTTTATACTGGGTTGTTTATTATAATAGAGTGTAGAGATAAACCACGTATTTTTAACTAGAATATTATCTTCATGCAAATGAATACTCATTTTTCTTCATAAATACAACATTTTAATCTTCCAACATCAACTATTTTAATATCATTCAAAGTTGAAGTCTGATTACATGCAATGAAATATAGTTCCATACCTAGTGTTAGTCTTTTAGAGACGAATAAAACATTTTTCGTAAGATTGACTAGAGTTTCTTATTAAAACGTTTCTTATAAAAAAACACAACGTTTATTGGGAGTGGGTCCAGGTTTACAATACCTTAAGTGTACTAATCTTCATGTGTACTAATTTTCACGATTCCATTCTTGACAATGTGTGAGACAGTACATTAACTTCTTGATCGCAAAATAATAATTTTACAAGAAAATCTCGCGTTATTTATTTTCACTATTTACTTGTCTTATATTTTTCGCGATATTAATTTTCCCGATTTCGGTCAAACCAGTAGAAAAGAGATGCGAAACTGGAATTATTATTTGGAAACTGGAATTATTATTTGGAAACTTTGAATTACTTACACGTACCCAGTGGGCACATCATGGTCACACAACGTCTTTTCAACGTCGAATAAACGTTACAGACGTCGACGTCGACGTCGATATAACGTTGTGCCAATGATATGCCCATTGGGAATTTTGTTAACACTGAGTATTTATCCATTCATGAGATACACCTTTCCCGAATTAACGATTTGTGACGTCACACGATTTCTTCTGCTGATTATTATGAAAAATGAAAAATGGATTTAACCCTTTTCTGCATAGTGTCCCCGGAAAAGAATAAAATCATTGGTCATTTCTTTTCTATTTAGCTTTTTCCAGGAGGTAAATTATTGGGTATATAAGGTAAAATAAATTTGGTAAATGTTGATAAGACCTCCGGTTTCCTCCTGAAATTATGAAGGTTTCCAATGGGGGGTTTAATATAAGCAGGAGGTGTGGTTATGCATTAATGGGTTAAAATTCGATTCCTCGACAAAATTTATGTCTAAACCGAGTATTAAAATCATGCCTCACACTTATAAGTTTTTATTGAAATTTTACAAATAAGGTTATCTATCAAAACGAGGTTAGTTTACGGTAAGTTCACATTTAAGTAAACTTTGACCATGGGCATGTCATAGTTTTTCTTCTTACCAAATCTTCAACGTATGTATAATTTTGGCCAATAAAATCTAGGCCGAACTTCATTTTTCATAAAAACCAGCAGAAAAGTTTAGAGAAAGTTAAGAAAAGGTCTTTGAGGACATTGAGAAATGTAATTAACAAAATAATGGACTTTAGTAATCGGGTAGCCCCACCATTCCATTGTTGGGTGCGACTTCGCAATATTTTTTGATATTGAAATAAGTGGGGGCGCTCAAGCCCCCTCTCCCCTCCTCCACGCGGTTCCGGCGGGTCTGGGAATGTGTACTATCATAAAGTGTTGATTTATATTTTTAGGTGAAACTTCAAAAAGGAATTACTCTCACACGTGCAGATCTTTCCAGCACGTATCAAGCCTCATTTGTTTGTTTTCATTGGGGGAGTGACGACTCAAAAGGATCTGAGCACCTTCTCAATGGCAAGGCCTACCCAATGGAGGTAGGTATTATAAATATTTCTTTGTTACTTTAGTCTCTATTTTAAGTCAATATAGTTTCTTCATATTAAATTTTAATTCATTAATACTCCAAGAAATGTCATTGTTACATTATCTTTTAACTTTTATCTTATCAATAGTTAGGTCTGGAAATTTTAGAGGAATATCATCAGCTATTGATAATTTGTGGAAAAAAGTGTATTTGTTTTTCCTATGTTTATTTGCTTTGGACCACTCGTTTATATGTACAGGTTCCTTGTTTCATTGTTTCAAATAGTGTTTTTATTTGAGTAAAACAAGTTAGTATCATCAGCAAATAGGATTAGAATTAAAATAATTTGAAGATTTTTTAAAGTCATTGACATAAACAAAACATAAAAGAGGTCCTAATATTGAACCTTGTGGGACACCACAAGTAATATTTTCGTAATTGGTTTTGTGTTCACTTTCCAGAAGAAAGATAGCTTTCAAACCATTGTAAATTTGTGTTTTTAACTCCGTAGTTTTGTAGCTCACTAAGTAAAATGCTATTGTCAACAGTATCAAAAACTTTAGAAAAGTCAATAAAGACCCCAAGGGTAATTTGTTTTCGTTATGATTCAAATATTTCACGTACTAACTGTAAAATAGCATGATCTGTCGAATGACCTGCTTGAAATCCAAACTGTTTTTCGTAAAGAATGTTGGTCACGTGAGAATGTTGATTCCTCCAATCAGCATTACGTATTTTCTGTGCTTCCCGCTAGCTAAATGGCTAATAGTAATAATACATTATTCTCTCTAAGATTTTGGAAGAACAAGATAAAATAGAAATTGGCTTGTAGTTAGATATAATGGATTCATATTCTAATTTAAATATTGGGATTACTCTTGCAGTTTTAAGTTTTTCAGGAAAAACGCCTTTTTTGAGAGAGTTAACAAATATAGCTAAGTGAATGATGAATATTGTGAATTACGTTAATATTTATATAATCAAAACATAGACTTTTGTTCAGCTGTAGAATAGAAACTCTTTTTCTAATTTTTAGTAACCATTGTTTCTTGCATTGTTGCAGTATTAGGAGTAAGATAAGAAATATATAATGTTCTACTCTCCGTTATTTTAAATGCTAGTGTTTGTCCTACCTATGTTTACAAAAAACTTGTTGAATTTATCAGTAAGTAATAACAGTTTTCTCATATATTCCAGTTCCATTTGCAACTATTCTATTAGGTAAAAAATATATATAAATTTTAAATTTACACTTTCCTGTTACTTCTTTCATATCATGTTAAAAGAAAATATTATTTCTAAACTTAGAAATAAGATACTTACAAATAAGATCTGCATAGTATAAATATATTTTTGTATTTCTTATACTAATTTTAGTTTGTTGCGTATTCGCTTTTAAAGATTTCTCATAGTTTTTGTGCTCAAAGGAAAATTTGTAAAAAAAATTATTTCCACCTTTGGAAACGCGTTTTCATACAGATAACTTCCTAGATAACATCCAATTTACTTCCGATACCAAATGAGTGAAATAATTAATTGTTCTATCATTTATTTGTCTTGATAATAATAATGGTTGTTTGATCTTGATGAATGCTTAAGAGTTTTCATTTCGAGATATAAAAAAGATATAGGAGGGGTGGGGGGAGGGGGATGAGTGTTGATCACTTATTTCATGGCGAATTATTCCCGTTTTGAATCTAATATTAAAAAAATAATTGGTAACTAGAGGATCTATAATAACTGATGCATTCCGTCTTGTAACTCGAGTTGGTCTATTAATTAAAGCCCGAAGAATAAATAAAAAATCAGATGAAAATCTTCGTGTATTTATGTAAAGGAGCATTTTTATATTGATGTCGTAAACAAATAATATCGTGATTTCTACTTCTTCCGAAGAAAGAAATCCCGCTATATATCTACGCTAATTTTATTCTCACACCATTATCACAAAGTGTCGTTTCAGCTGTTTATAGCATTTTATTTTTCTAACTTGTCATTGAGGAATATTTTGAGTGGGAAAAGCATTGCAGCAGCTACCGAATATGAGCGACTCCGTCAGTTTTAATGATGGGGTGTATCATATATCGCTATAAATATTATTAGCATGTGAAAAAAAGTTGGAAATAACACATACCTATAGCGATATGTACAGTGATGCTATTAATAAAACTATTATCCAAAATGTTATTGAATATATCATTCACTCTAATAGATT
>JANTOQ010498456.1:0-11210 GCA_027564595.1 Bythotiara depressa | reverse complement strand
ACAGGATTCTGAAAATGAAAAACGTTTTAGTTACCTGACAGGGGATAGGCCATTAAGATTATCTTCAAGGCAGTTAGATTTCACTATTTGTGCGGCATGGGAATCCAGTTGTAAATCTGAAAACGCACTACTATAATTTGAAGGTTTGTGGGCTTTCATAAGATAAAAAAGATGTCTTTCCTTTAATTTTATTAAACTTGTTGATATCTTTAAATAACTCGATTTCATCATGACAGCGGCACGATTTAAATCGGCGTGAATGTTTTCTCAACCTGGTAGAAAGCGTTGTTTTCGCTTACTTGCTGCCAGAATTCCTCTTCTTCTGCACGAAACTAGATAAAAATTCACAACGTACACAACCTTTCACAAGGTTTTGTCTCGCCATGTCAAATATGCCTATCAAAGATTAGTTAGCATGTTTGGAAAAGTAAGTCTAATTGTTAGTTGTGTAAGAAAAACACAGACAACGTTGTGAAGATGGTTGTGAAAAAACAATATGCGCACGCATCCTATTTAATATATGCACGCCTCTAATGTGAACGATAAAAAATAAGCAAGATGAAGCTCATTTTCGTGCATTTTTCAAATATCTTTTGTCAACAAAACACAAAACTTAAAACCTATAGGCTGATTTAGGAAACTTGCGGCAAATATAGCGATGTAAACAGTGATGCTATTGGCTTGTATATGATCAATCATATTTGACCTTGTGAATGCACAACCTACACAAGGTCTAAATCCGCTCCTGCCGATACTACTTGCGTCTGAGAGCAATGTTCTGTATTGGTTGGTATATCCAGATTAGAAACTACCTTACTAAATAGCTATTAAAAATATCAGCGAATTTTAGGTCATCAGATACGATTTCATCATTTTCTAACTAGGTAACTTTGTCGTTCAGAATGGTTTTATCTGACACGACGGGTTTCATCGTTTTCCAGAATTGTTTGGTGTCCATGTTTCTCCTCTAAATTACAATAAAAATATTTTTAAATTTTCCTTGTAATACTTACACAATAGTTACGCTATTCTTTATATGCTATTCTGTCAGCTTCAATTTTCATTCTTAAAAATATATTACGGAGTCGAGATCTTTTCATTATTTCTTTCTGTAATATTTTATTCGTGAAAGGTTCTTGGTTTGCTCTAACATATCTTTTCTTTTTTGGAGCAAAATTAGCATGGATGTTAAGAATTATTTCACTAAAATGATTTAACTGAGTTACGCCACAAGCAGAACATAACCCTGTCACAATTTTGTTACGAAAGGCCTGACTAGAAAAATGTCTCAAAATCACGATAGGTGATATTATCTTTGGACCCTGCTTTTTAATGTAAGTTTTCAATACAGTTAAGGTTAACTTATGAAAATCTGACAATCCAGTTAAATAACTAATGTTGGTATTAGTGACGTTATTGCTCCACGTTTGCATTTTTTTTTTTTTTTTTTTTTTTCTATTCAAAAATCATAAATTACAGTAAACAAACGTTTGCATTAGTCTTTTAATTACATATATATTACATCTATTCTATTACACGAGCTTTAACCATCTCTGTAGTGAACTTATAATTAATGGGAGGCGATTAGTGTTGGCGATTAGTGACAATACCACCACCGAGCATGACACTGAGATAAATCGACCTTATTAAACAATGAAACGGAATTTTTTACCATTTAAATTTAGGTGAAATAACGTTTTTTCGATATGATTTCCGCGAATAAAAATAATGAAGATTCAGGCAATGAAGAGTACAGATGGATTGTTTATGAAGACCAAATGTGTCAATGATAACCCTAAACAGCCAAGACCAATTTTGAACTTACCCTAGACTTACATGTGGTATGTAGTAACCTTTACGTAGGCCGACTGTAGGCAGTGGTGAAGACTTGCAACAGTGTCATAAGGTTTTCAGTACTTGTGAAATACAAATAAAGAAGATTAAGTTGATTATGTAACAAAATCAAATGTTAGAAATACTTTTACAATATAATTTAAAAAAAAAATAGACGCCAGGGATGATTTGCAAAGGAATTGGCGAAATCACAAACAAAATGTATTTTTATTTACATGTATCATCATGCGAAAGGTTTGTTGCGAGCTCCCTTTAGAAACCAACCCGTCATATTAATTAAGTTTATACTTGAACCAAATTTTGCGGATCCAAGAATCGAATTACCACAAATAGAAATTGTCGCGAGATTTTTCTCAGATTCAGAGATTTTTATAAATGCATAAAAAAGCACTACAGAGAAGGGTGTAATTAAACTTTAACACGTATCTATTATATTCGTAACAAAAGTGATATTTAGATTGATTGAAAGTAACACAAGGTCGTAATCATGCTTCAAAATCACATGAATACTATACCTAAAGAATAATACATGGCATGCTCCTAATACGACGACGAAATGTTAATACGACGACGAAATCGTGTCGATTTCAAACGCATTTGAACTTTTTGGCTTTACACACTCAAAGCCCCTAGAGTGTCTATGTGCATCGCTCTCTAGAGCGATGCCTTCGGGATCAATAATTATATAAAACTCGTGTTTTTATTTATTTTTAAGAATTATGCAAAACTCGTCTTTTTACTAAATTTTACGAATTTTTTAAAACTCGTGTTTTTATTATACGTAATACTAGAAAGTTCATTTTACAACTAGATGTATTTTGAGTCATATCCCTTTGACTCAGCGTCAAGAAATGGCGTTTCTTCGAACTGTTCATCCATTCCGTTCTCCCTACTTGTTTCCTTTATTTCTTCTGCTTTCCATGGTGACGTTTCATCTCTCGGATTTCGTAATCTCGGATAAATTTCAAGCACTTTATGCCTTACTTCGTGAACTAATTCTGGTTGGATTTGTTGTTGGTTGCTTATACCTCCATCTTTTTCGTCTACGAGCAGGAAATGGCCGTGTCTTTTTGTCCCAAAACATTTGTCGACCGTTAATTTCCCATTTTCCCGTGCAGCCATTTTCATGACTTCTTCAAAGTAATCGCGAGCAGAGTCAGCTTCGTATTTGTCGTATGTATCAAGAGCCGCCATTTCAATCGTAGCTACAAAACAGAAACAAAGTAACGTCTGCTTAAACACATCAGCTCTGTAGGAGAAAGTAGTAAGGAGCACTTTAACCCTATAATTCCTGGATAATCCTCCTGATAGTAAATTTCTTAATAGTAACCCTTATAATTATATGAAAGATCAGGGGAACTCATAAACATTTACCAACGTTAATGTTTCTTTTGTTTCCAATTAGTAACACCTCTAGAAAAGCAAAGCCGCAAGGAAATGAATATTGAAAAAAACAAATAAATGAATATAGATTATTAGAGTAATTTCCATGGATACCATGCACTATAATAGGCTTAGAGACATCAATATAACTAGTACTTTCCATTGGTACCATGCATTATAGGGTCAAAGACGTGAATGTAACTAGTAAGTGCTGGTAGGTTATTCCCTGGAGTAGAATGTTCCGCGTGCTTATGTTATCACTACGGAAATCGGTTGCTGAAAACACGTGGCTTGGAAAGAAGCGACTAAAATAGACCATCTATTCTCCCGAATGAAAAGATGAACAGAAGACTCCCTTCTAATTCTCTGTTACTACAAGTAGAGATGGGAACGAACTCCTATTCTTTGTCCGAGAATACTAATGCTGAATACTAAGTAGAGATGCATCGAGTACATAGTTTATGATAAGTCAATGGTATGAGATGTTTGTTTTGTAGTACTTACTTTACAAGGTCGTGGGTACAATCCCCCGACCTTATGAACTACAATCCTAACAAAATAGTTAGTTTAACAAAGAGCTTCCTTATGTACATAGATACTATTTCATTAGTTGTGGAACCTATTTTGGTTATTTTGACGTCCAGTCTCAGTATATTACGTTGAGGATTGTCACTCTGTAACCACTTCACCACTGGCGCATTTACATAAGTAGTTAAAATGTTTTATAAAAGACACCACAACATTGTCTAACAGCATTTGATATTTATATACAGTGTGCCTCAGCCCTTTCGTAATCTACATCTTAGTACCCCGTGTTTCAACTCAATAACAGGATATACCCCCTGCTTATTGTGAAAGGCCTATTAGAATCCTTTATAATTTTATGAACACCACGGGGGTCTTAACACCTTTTACCAACTTTATTTTTCCTTTGATTTCCAAAAAATAACCCGCTGGAAAACACAAAACAGGAAAGAAATGAGTAATGATTTAATTTGTTTCCAGGGCCACCGTCACCAAATGTTAAATATATGTTTGGCACTTATGATCCCATTCATGATTTGCATGGTGTATACTCCCCCTGTCTAACTGTGCTGTACAACCCATTCATGATTTGCATGCTGTGTACTCCCCCTGTCTAACTGCGCTGTATAACCCATTCATGATTTGTATGGTGTGTACTCCCCCTGTCTAACTGTGCTGTACAACCACAGTTACTTAATTACTACGGCCACTAAGATTTAAGTCCTTTGTAATCTGAAAAGGTTTGACTTGCAAGTTCTTTATATCTGTATTCACTCAATCATCACTTGTGCTGAACACATATGGTTAATCTGGCACCTCATTTTGGTTAATCTGGCGCCTTTTGTCAATATTTGTGATCATCGTTGTAGATTTATCGTAAAGTTTTTATCTATTACTCAATCTATGTTTAGTATCAACCTACGTACATTCCCCGCCAGCCAAACGTATCTTGAAAATCTCCTATTGTAATTAATGACACAGTTATACAAACATCTACGCACTGATAATACTAAGTTGCATATCATACTATATAATAAGCTCGCTAATAACTTACGGTCAATTTGAATCTCCGTTTGGCAACAAACATAAATGATATATCCTACACACGCAATGGTCACGCCTATCACCAATAAACCCCAGGCAAGTATTTGAGATTCTGTTTCAGCTTGCATTCTTCGAGCGTCGTAAGGAGTACTGTCATATGTTTTATTTCCATTCAATTTAGTCACTTTTGGTCCAACTTTTGCGCATGCGTAAATCTCTCTTTGCATTAGTGCCATTGTGAGCCAAGCGATCGGTGCAAGTATACACTTAATGGAAGCAAAGAAAATATTCTTTGCTAAGTAGCTAAATTTAGTTTGCCAATTACATTTTGGCTTCTTACAACAATTTATACAAAAACCGAGCAATGATTGGTTGATTTCACTAACAGTTGCTATGGCAAGAGCGAGAAAAACAACCATAGGTCCCAAAAGAAAAGAAAGCGAATATATCAAATTATTCACTTTTGGGCACTTAAAGGTTTCCTTTTGCAATCCATATTGCATTGCTATTGTCAATACAATAGTTAGTAGACCAATGATAGTTTCTTTTGTATTCTTGACTCCATTCAACGCTTGAGTAAACAGCGGCCGAATCTATGAAAAAGCATCAATTAATTTATTCAAACTGGTGTATAATATTGACATATATTATAGAACCTGTTGAAGACTCGTATATATAGTTTCGTTTTGTGGGTACGCCATATTTCCGTACGTCGAGTGGCTATGAAAAAAATGAAAAATACAATTGTGTTAGGCACTGTGTGTTTATATAATGCCTGGTTTTGTAAAGAATAGGAATAGATTTAGATAATTATGTATCAATTGTATTAACTATGTTGCTTCCATGGTAAAGTATTGCGTTATTTCATTATTGCACTATATGCATATAATGCATTGTAGTTGTACGTTGTACTGGATAAATTCAACATTTTGTTGCGTTAGTTATCAATTTTATCTTAGACAATATCACCATAATCCAAATGAGGTCTCCTCAACAACACATTATAAATGTCAGCAGAAGTAGAACTATCCAAAGGAAATCGGAGCTAAGTTACTTTGGAGTACTTGTATTTACTAGGAAGCAGGATTAACATCTCATTTTACCCGGAGCTCCTTCATTTGACAGGAAGTTATAAGAATACCACTTTTGAAACAGCTAAATATGCCTGAACATGGGAAATCTACAATGCTGCACATAAGATACCGAGTCAAAGCGCCAAAATGACCTACCCTTAGTGTTTTTAAAAATAACTCTTGATTAAATTATCCAAATAAGCTGAATTTTCACAAGTCTGCCGCAAAATATATACGAAAGAGATTTATGAAGAAAAATGTAAAATCTTTGACAGCAGGTGCCTGACCACACCCAAATATTTTGAACTGGTATATGCAAAAAAAATGTTTGCATACATTTTTATACCCATAACAACATATTTTTATTCATTTTTGCTTTATTTGACTAATATTACTGCAAGTGACATCATGAAAATCAAGAAAGTGGAAAATAAGTTATTGTAATTTTAATAATTACCTATTGTTCTATTGCTCTAAAACAATAAAGAGACAAAAGGCCATTGTTTCAATTTATTGATCAAAATAAACAGAATATGCTCCACCAACATACCCAAATAAAATAGGGTTAATTTACTAGCCTATGAATATAATTCGAGTATTCATGCCAGTACAGCATTTTGACCAGCAAAGTGGGTTTTTTGGACGCAAATTGAGGAATTTTATTAGCGCCCGAAGGGAGTGTCATAAAATTTCCGAATTTATGAACATAAAATCGGAAGACAATTTTACTACGCAGTATCATGTCTAGTGAAACCAGTCTAGTTTATTCAGAAGAATGGTTCCATTTGATGGGAGTGCTTTTCGAAGCGGAGACGGCTAAGAATGGCGATACATGTTTAGTTTTGTTTATATTCCTTTAACAAATTTTTTCATAGGAATATGACAATGGCGAAGGCTTGATGAGTTTATCTGCCACGACTGTTACCACGACCACCACCACGATTGAATCCTGCTTGAAGATAAGAAACACAAATATCATTGTACGCCTTCGTATAGTTCTCAGGTTTTCAAACAACTAAAATGGGCGGAAAGGTGGGAGAGTAAAATCGTCTTCCGATTTTATGTTCATAAAATCGAAAATTTTCTGTCCCGCCCTTCGGGCGCTATTGAAATTCCTCAATTTTATTTGCATAAAATCGTCCGACGATTTTACTACGAAGTATCAATTCTAGTGAGACCAGACTAGTCTATTCGTTATTGTTTAAAGCGTACCCATGATCGTCTTACTCCCTTCCTTCCTTTTTGTTTTTTTAAATATATATTATCTATGTTATTTATTCATTTTTTTTTTTTTTTGGTTTTTCAGCAGCACTCTCTGGTAACGTTCCGAAAAGGCCTCTATTTTATTTTTGATAGTGGCATTGCCATGTTGACTCCATGGACCAAACTCTTTAATATATCTTGTGTAGAAAGGCCTGCTAATTTGACCTTTGAGGATGAAGCAGATCTCACTTAGTGTGCTTGATAAGTGGAAATATCTATGCCTGATAATACCAAAACTTCACTAACCAATCTGCAGATTGTTGATTTGGACACTTCTTTGTGAGGTTTTACGAAACTTAAAAATAGTTGGTGTTTGTAAGTACCATCCTCATTTTTCCTCCACGGGGCGGATAAATCCCGATAGTTTTCCAAACATGTTACAAGACACAAATTTGGCTCGTCAGAAATAGCATGAAAGGGGACTGCAGGTGATGTTTTTCCCTGCTTAGAGTTTTTTAAATTCTCTCCAAAAGAGAATGATATCGTTCGATCAGACTTTGTAATAAATCTAAGGTCTAAATATTTCAGTTCCGATCCTCCGTTAATAGCCGTTAAAGCAAGCAACATGTAGAGCCTTAGGCTTAATTGCTTAGGTGTTAAGGTTGTGTCTTTTGGTAAGCTACGAATAAAGTGTAATACCTTTTCTACATCCCACACTGCACAATATTTAGGTTGTGCTGGTCGTTCATTAGATATGCCTTTCATGAGGGAAGTCACCGGAGGGTGTTTCCCTATCAGAATTCCATCAATAGGAATATGATAGGCTGATATAGCTGTCCGATGGCAATTTATTGTTCGATATGCAAGGCCCTTGTCAAACATTTCTGCTAAGAAATCTAGGATCCACTCGAGAGTACATCGAAAGGGATCAATTTGTTTTGAATTACACTAGCAATGAAATTTCTTCCAGGCCGATTCGTAAGTATGCCTAGTTCCCTGTCGCCTGGAGTTTGATATGAGGGTGGCAGCCCTCTTAGATACGCCCTCTGTCTCCAGTGATTTACTGAAACCAGCCACGCCGCTAACTGTAAAGTGGAGTTTTGAAGAAGGGGGTGATATTCCAGTAAGTCTACTTGACTTGTAAGAAAAAATGGGTTGGAGATTACCATTTGAAGGAGTAAGGGATACCAGGGTTGTGATATCCACACTGGTGTCACAATTATCATAGAGATGTTGTGTTTTCTGGCTTTCCTTAATACGGGGCAGATTAGGGTGAATGGGGGAAAGCATATGGAAAAAGATATGACCAGTTTGGTTGTAGTGCATCATGTAAGCTGGCAGTTGATGAGGCACTCGGGATGCCAAAAGGTCTATGTTGGGGTTGTCAAAGTGTTTGCAAATCTGGTGGAATATATTTGGGTTCAGTTTGCAGTATCCTCTTTGGATAGGAGGTATGGTAAATCTCCTTGGCAATTTCTGCCATTTGACTGCTTTTTGTACCCCTATCTTTACTAGGTATGCTAGAGCAGACGTATTGTCGATCTGCACATGTATCGACGATGCTGGTTTTATTTTGGTGAAGGATTTTATTGTAAAATTTGCTGCCATGAGTTTCAAAACGTTTATGTGCAAGTCCTTCTCATCCCGAGACCATGGACCTCTGTTGAAATATGTTTGCAAGCAGTACCCCAACCGTCCTTCTTGGCTGCATCCGACTGGATGATCATGTCGGGTTGTTGCAACCTTAGAGGTCTGCCATTCTGTAACGAAAGATTCTCTATCCACCACGTTAATTCATATTTGCAGTCCTCGTTTAGGGTCACTAAGGTGTAATAAGAGGGTTTGGTTCTCAGAGTCAGTATTTGCAGTTGTTGAAGATACCTGACTTGAAGTAGAGATGGTACCAATGCTGGAGCTGCTACAACTAAACTGCCTATGACACTTGTTAGTATCTTCAGGGAGATTTCTGGCGAAGTTAATGTTGTTTGACATCGTGTTACAAGGGGAGGGAGAGTGTCATATCCACAGTGTCTACTATCACCCCAAGGAATTCCATGCGCGTACTTGCTTCCGGTACTGATTTCTTGTGATCTATGGCAAACCCTAAATTCTCTAGCAGGTAAATCACAGTATCCCTGGCCATGTTTATTTCCTGTATTGATGCACCCATGATTAACATGTCGTCCAAGTAAATTACTAGGCGAATGTTGAGCATGCGCAGAAGTGTGATGGGAACTTTCAGCAATTTTGTAAACAGGCGTGGTGCTGGTCCTAGACCGAAGCACAGACACAGAAACTCGTACAAGTTTCCTTTCCAACGAAACCGGACATATTTTCTGGAATATTTCCCTAAGGGGACAGTAAAGTATGAGTCCTTCAGGTCTAATTTGCACATTAGATCCCTTTCTTGTAACAGATCTTTCACATTTTTTTGACCTTCCATTTTGAAATGTTGATATGGAATGAATTGGTTCGATTGTTTTAGGTTTATAATTGAGCGAAAGTTCCCATCATTCGTTCCCCTTAGTAAAATGTTGCTTATCACTTGATCCCTTACAGGGTATGCTTTCCGGTTGGCACTTTTTCCCAACATGTCTGTTACTTCATTTGACACTAATGTGCTTTCCTTCGGTCATGTGTATTTGGGCTGGAGGTTTTCCTTGAACAGGTTTTTCTAGGAAAGGTATTTCCTAGCCATTTCATAGTTTTTGAATGGTTGAGTCGTTTGTTAGTTTCTGCAAGTGATGGGTTAACCATTTTATACGCCCTGCAAAGGGGACGTTTTTCGAGTTTGGATTGAACAAGTATTTTACCAACGGGTGTACATTTTGAAAGGAACAAGGTTGGTTCCCTTGTAGGGGAATGTTGCACACCAAAACAGTTTTTGATCGGTTCCTTACCTCCACCTCTTTTTGGGAAGAAGCCTCTTGAGTACCCACTTCCAGATTGTTTATGCAGACGGATTGTTCTATGACCTCTCGCAGCTGTCGCCTAGGGAGGGCCTCGACGAAAGGGCTCCCTTTGTCTATCAAAGTAGTCCTTTGACTTCTTTGATATTTTTGCAGACTTCGAAGTCTTCACCAAAAACATGGATTTTGTTTTCTGCTCTTTTTGGGTGTTCAGTAACACGTTGCCCTTCTTCACCCCTCCAGTGAGGCCAGAAAGAACAGTTAGGCGTCTCTGATATGTGACACAGCACTGGACTTGACCTAAAAGAAGTGTCACCTGTTCCAGCGAAGTGGTCATGTCATCCACGTTTAAGTCCATGTAGTTTTCTGTAGCATTCTTAAAAGCCATCTATTTTTCCCAGACCCTCGATAAAGGGCCCATGATATCTCTTATTTTCCCTTGCATTCTCTCTAGGTAGTGATCATGCTATACAGTGAAATCTATCCTTTTGGTTTGAAGCATTGTAAGCATGTAATCATCTAGTTTTGGTGTTCCCATTATGTTTTGGGGCACTGGCTTCGATTCAAGGATGTCATAAAAAATATCCTTATCAGGAATAAAGACATTTGAGTTATTATTTACATGTAAGGCTAGGTCAGGTGAGAGGTTCCACGTCTTCTTCAGGTCTTTGGATCCCCAAAATTGTAAAATGGTTTGAAACCACTTCTTCCTTCCTGCCTTTATACTTTCTCCTTTTCTTTCTCCTAGGGGAAGTGTAAGAGTCACTTGAATCTGAAGATTTTGAACTACTTGTGGAAGATGACTCTTTCCTCCTATAGTGGGACCTTTTGCGTCTTCTCCTACTTTTATGGGACTTTCTTCCTTTTCTATATGTGGAAGAGCTACTTTAGCCACTGCTACTGTAATCAGGAAAAGGAGACCTTTGTCCTCTTCTTCATTCCCTGTATTGTTTACCAGTTTCTTTGACAGGTTCACCAGAGTCGCCAGCTTCTTTGGCAGGTTGAGTGTCCCCCCCTTGCTTCTCTGGCAGGGTCGGAAATTTTTCCTCTGCGAGTGTCTCCCCCTTGCTTCTATGGCAGGGTCGGAAATTTCTTCTCTACCAAGCTCTATCCGAGATTGTGTTGATATGGCCGGCTTCTGCTTCCAAAGTTTCTTCGTTTTCAGAAGCTGCCATCTTGCAATCTCGAAGACTTGAAAAGAGGACGAACAGAAGATGGA
>JANTOQ010498345.1:0-11211 GCA_027564595.1 Bythotiara depressa | reverse complement strand
TGCAAAACCATAGATCATCTGAGTTTTTTAGGCTTATATAATCAGGTTTGTTTAAATTATTACATTTTATATGAACCAAAAATTCACAAATGTCACATTTAACTGCTAAGTGGTTTTTGTTTACAGATTAATTACATATTCTGCAAGGAAAATTGATCATAATTATACCTACTTATAAACTAGAACAGTAAAATAAACACAAAAAATAAGTAAATAAATAAACAAGTGCATAAATAACAGCAATACACTATAATCCCTCACTCCTATGGGAGAGAGCTTCCTGTGGTACTTATGCTAATTTAAGTGAACCAAAAGGACAGGGATTTTCACCTTGGAGAATGGTAGAGTGTTGAAAAAGAAATTATTAATTGTTTAGTCACTCAGTAAAGGGCCACCTGTATACTATGTGCACCATCCTCATGGACTTAAATTACTAACTAGACTCCGTCTTGGTCTCAGTCACCTCCAAGAACATAAATTTTGCCATAATCTTCAAAATACAATAAATCTAATCTACGTATGAATGCTATTGAAACAAATGAACATTTCCAGTTGCATTGTCCTAATTACTCTTCTCAATGAACTATGCTCTTTGACAGCCTCCATGCTAATAATATTTATTTCTTACCATCGAATAGTCAACCTGGTCTTATATGGTAGTGATAGTTTTAATATCAGCTTTAACAAAATAATAATCTCAAATGTTATCACCTTTATTATTCAAACTAAAGGCTTTGTGTCTTTTTTGTTGTACCGTTTTGTCTGTCGTTTTTGTTCATCTGTTCTTGTTTTACTCTTAATTTAATTTTTAAAGTGTATATTGTAATTGTAACTTTGTAATATTGAATTTAAAAAAAAAGATACTAGACAATAATTTCATACAATTAAAAAAAAAACCTACAATCCTGGACATACACTAAAAATTCCGAACTGGTATTGTGCAAATGATGCGACAGTGTTCATAGATAAAAAGAGATATAAAGTTCAACTTTGTCAGTTTATCAATTACTTAAAAATCTTATGATTGTAGGCACTAACCTATGGTTGCTCAGCATGGGTGGACAAGATATATTGCCAGTTTCACAATTGGGGTCTTCTGACATCACAAAATTAGTAGATCATTTTTATTATTGTCTTTCTGTTTTGCCGTTTTCAAAATATACTACGAGATGCATAACATACAAGATATATATAAGTAATATTTACAAAGTTAACTTGAATTGGCTGTTGCGAGAAGAAGACTATATTAGTCTTATCACCAAGCCCTATTACATTGGGCTGCTAAATAAATAAGATATGATATTTATACTATGTAGTCATATACTATTTACATGTATTAAAAATATTTAGCCTCGTTTTAAATATTAAGGAGTTTGTTTTTTACTCTTTTTCTAATATAGATAAAGTT
Source organism: Bythotiara depressa (assembly GCA_027564595.1). Taxonomy (NCBI): domain Eukaryota; kingdom Metazoa; phylum Cnidaria; class Hydrozoa; order Anthoathecata; family Bythotiaridae; genus Bythotiara; species Bythotiara depressa. The sequence goes on along the minus strand of JANTOQ010498345.1, from coordinate 9,803 downwards.
AATGATTCTTTGTATTCACTGTCCAAACTAATGTCCCCAGTTTAGAATTGAGTACCTAGTAGTTTTATCAATAGTTTTAGGTCTATAAACATTATGTGTTGAGAACTCAATATGATATTTATGGCTGATTTCTGAGAAACTTTGAGAGAAATTATTGGGTGTTTAAATTATGTTTGATCTTATACATAAAGAATAAATTCTGATAAATATTAATTTGATAGACATTTAATGCTTTTAGTTTTTAAAATAACGATTTGAAGTGTGCTTGCTTATGCTCATTATAAATTATTCTGTTTGTTGTGTAGTTTAGTTAATTTTGTTTGATTATTACTTGACCATTCTATATTGGCATAATTTATGTAGCTATATATGAAGGAGAAATAAATACTTTTCTGACAGTTTTGATTTAGCAGAATTGTTTTTTTTTGCTACTTTTTTTTCTATGAGATCAAAATGCTTTCTCCATGTTAGATTTTCATCTACAAGGACTCCAAGAAATTTCATTACTTACATACTCTCTTTTATTAATTGTTAATTGTGGAAGTTTCAATGGAATACTTACAGACACTCTAGACAATAACTTTACTGAATAGCTAATTGATTTGTCATTGATGTTTGTTTTATTAATAGTTTTGTGTTCTTGATGAATATTTATAATTTCATTTTCAGAGATTAGAAAAATGGGGAAATGGTCACTAGTCGTCGAGTCGAGTCGAACAAAATAATATAAAAGTATAAATATGAAATCATAAATAAATGATGAAATCATAAATAAAATGTTAGTAATAAATTATCCTTATTACTAGTGCGGCAGGGAAAAGTTAAAGAAAAAAATGATATACTTAACTGTGACTAATTCACATTTAGACTTCTTTTTTTTTGCGAATTATTATTATTATTTGGAACATTTTTTATTCTATTCTATTCTTAACTTTGGTTACACGTCTTTTTATAAGAAAAAATGGTTAGAGCTTCCGGTGCCTTATTTTTAGCTGTTATAAAGTGAGTCTTTAAATTTTCCAGACGTTATCAAAGTTTCTTTCTTTCGAATATGGAAACAACGCTTTAAAGTTCTTTTGAACTTATGTCTCATTAAAAAAAATGTACAGATAGCCCTTTAATTCATAATTCAGAAAACAGTAAGTTCTAAAATGCCAATAAATGTTCGTTCGATTTCCATAAATAGAACATTCTATCAGGTCAGATAGAAAACAAATAAATAAATGCCTATTTGTAATCGGAGTTTTCACGCGAAACCTAGCTAAGTATAAAATTTGAACGATTCCGTTTGTATGCTAGGTTTGTATGCTAGTGTTCAGAAGTCTTCATCTTCTTAAGAAAGTTACCAAATATGTATCATCAAGATAATAGCAGCAATGTTTCACCTGTGTTTCAGTTACCTGATTTGTCATCTATTCTGCAGCAGGATATGTTGACATCTTTTGAAATTTCTCAACAACAACAACTTCAACAGGCACAACACACCCCACTACAATTCGACATTGGAGCGATACACAACACGTTACCAAACTTCAAAACAACACCCACAACAGGAGGATGCTACCCACCACTCTATTTCCTACAACAACTTTACGATTTCTTCATTCACAATGGCCCCTTCTTGCCATGTACCAAAGTGACGATTGGCACTCAAACTGATTCCTCCAAAATCACTATGGAAAAGAAACAATGTCAAATGGGAATAGAGGCTGCCGAGGCAAACAAGTTGCTAAAGTCTGGCTTCCCAGAGCACCTGCAATTTAATGTAAGTAACATTAGAAGGGTTGGAAACAAAAACAAAACAAATCTATCCCCCCACCTTCTAAAAAAATTTACTCCCTTTATGTATTTAACTGTTTGCATGTATTTGAAATAAAAATATATAATTCACATGTTTTGATAATATGAAAGCAAGGATGAAAGTGTTCTCCCATTTCTCCCATTGTTCTAACATTTTTTCCTAGAAAAGTATTTTCAAAAAAATTTTAAAATCATCATCGGTGTTTTTAAATTAAATGTTGTTATTTCGCCGATTAGCGGCCTTCTTTTTGTAACACTAAAGACACATTTTTTGCTGACAAAATATATATTTAGAAATTGTATATTTCCTATTTTCTTCTATTTGATTTCAAAGTTATCATAAATATACACAATACTTTTGGGTCGTGGCTAATTTCTCAACAAATCCATGTCAAGTCACAGCATGTCTGAGAAATTGTTAACTTTTTAAGAAAAGAAAAAATCCTCCCATATAAATTTTTCTGTACATCCTATATGTGTTTAAAAAGTTAAACATTTCTCTTTGCAACAAGAGCTTCTTGAAAGTATGCAAATAAAATGAAAAAACCAGATAGTGAAATTCCTAATGATTCATAAATTCTTAAGAATAGTAAAAAATATTAATTATTTCAAAGTTTTGAAAACCAATGCAAAATTTATCGTAGAAAATGCTTATGAAATTGATTCTCAACATAAATGGCCATAAATTGCTCAAAATTCCAATTTTTAACAGTGCTGTAAAACATTTGGCCCTTAGTAATGCCCTTAGCAACAGATAGGATTATAAACATAAACGTGTTTTTCTCAAAACATTTAATTTGTAATTTTGAAGAATGCTAACTCAGGAATGGTCAAACTTGTTGCAATGAAACTTTACATGCTTTCTTTTCTCCCTCTTGTGGATGTGCTGAATCATAGATGTTAACAATACGGTCAGAGGCATAATGATAACAGGAAATATGGGATTTTGGTCTAAAATAGACGAAAGAAACCACCTGTATCTTCACATAGAACAATAAAAAGTAATGTAATATTTTTAGCTTCGGTACATTCACTGTATTAAATCTAAAGGAACGCACCAAGTTTCATGCTTCGAGTCTATGTTATTCGGCAGATAGATTTCCCAAAAAATCCATTTTTAATAATGCACATAATTATTTGCCGTTTTTACGTTTTAACAAATCGTGTGTAACAATTAGACATAGATATTTCCATAAAAGAGTATACATCAAGATATCAGTTTTTCTTCACTAACTATAGTACCACCTTAATTTAAAGGTGTTCAGGTCAAATTTAGATGGTTGCTCTTAGCCATGCTAATTTAATTTACAAAGCAAAATTGCGAGCATAGAGGCTGGTTTCTATACACTTATCATGTTTAAAGAAGAAATTCCTTGAAACGGAATTGTTACGTCACACGTAGTGTGACTACAGGCTATGGAAACACGAAAATGTGTTTTATGTGTTAGCTAATTTTGTTTCTTTAGAGTAAGATTTCTGTTCCTTCTGTTAATTTTTAATATTAATTATTAATTTATTAAGTAAAATATATGTTCCTTCAACTTTGATGTGTTCTTTTGTTTTGAAGAGCTGTTCCATAACGAAATGCTCGTAACCTGCGTTGGAAGTAGGTAATACCTATCTAATGAAAAATACAATATATGACATACAGTATATCACTGAAGGAAGTGAGGATAATACAAATTTAATTTTAAAACATTGAAAGATGAGTGGAGGAACAGCGAGTTACGTGCTCGTCTCAGTCCCTTTTAAGTAGCAGCACGTGGCTTGATACATATAATACATATAATCTTTACGTGCTCTTCAAGTTAAGTTCTTCCATTTTCATCGAAGCGTGTAACTTGAAATGTATCCTAAATGTAACCCTTAAGGCCAATTTCCATTACTGCATTTTTGCCCGTACGGGCGGAGCGCATGAACTGATAAAGTTGAAAATTCTCAACTTCAACGGCGGACAAGTGCGAAAAAGTAAAGTGAGCATGCGCAAAAAAAGTTCGCCCCGCCCGCGCATGCAAAAATGCGGTAATGGAGATGGGTCTTTACAGTGCTTATATATCTCTAGAAAGCAGGGTTTTCAACCTCTCGTTACCAGGATATTCCTTATTTGGTTATACGTAAAATTATAACGCACAAAAACTCCCACGAACGTGACTAATCACAACTACAAAGAGGACAAAATGGTGGAGTAGATTGAAGCGTTAGGAAGAGAAAATGTTTATTCAAGAAACTATTCATCTAATACAATAGTTTACGCACAAAATTGAATAAATTATAACAACTATATTTCTTGTCAAAAATTAAACCGAAATTTTTGTTATATTTTTGATCAAAAATTGAACCAAACGAAATTCTCGTTATAATTTGATCAAAAATTGAACCAAACAAAATTTTCGTTATAATTTTGAACCAACAAGTGAACCAACTGAGACAACCGTTATGTTTTTGAACCATTGATTTTTTACTAATTTTTGGTTCAATTGGTTCAAAAAACTAACGAACGGTTCAAAGTATGTAACGAATGTTTCAAAACAAATTCGAACCCATATAGTATATAACGGAAGATTCAAAATAATAACGAAATTCGTGCAAATATAACGAAAATTGCCAACGTAGTAATAGTTGTTTGGATGCTGAATGATCTCTCTATTGACGAATTTGAGGAAAAGAAACAGATAACCAGTTCTGCTAATTTTGTGATGTTTGGAAACTCACAACGTTTAAAAGTGAAGATTTTTGCCCATAGATCCCATACTTCTGAAAATTTGTAAAACAACCTGGTTGATATTTGCAAAGATGTCCACTTGCTTAAGGCTTTTTTAAAGTCATATTTCAAGCTCCTTGATTTTCACAGAATAATTTACTTAGATTTCATATTGATTCCTTTCCATTTTCATTGTCTTCCACCCAGTTTTGTGGATCTAGCCATGCCATAGATAAAAACAAATTTGTGTTAAATGATTAATGGTACCAATATGTCAACAGCTTCTGCTCTCAACTGTAAACCCTGTTCTACAAATTCTAAATCCATGTAACATATCTGCATTCTCAACTTCAATGTACTCACAGCAGAAGGTATGCAGCAACTTCACATAAAAATTGGTACAAATTTAGTTTTTTGTGCAAACCTGAAATTTTAGCCCGTGTTTCTAGTCAACAGCCATCACTTGATAGGACATTTTCAAATGCAGTAATTAAAATTATATTTTGCTGGAATTTCTAAACAGGAGGTAAAACAGTAATGTATAAATGGCATATTTGATGGCATCTTTAATAGTGAGCTTTGTTACTATATTTACCCTTGATATGGCACCATTATCTTATGGACATTTAATAAGCAATTCTATTCAAAATGCTTGTGTAGCATCGAGGGATGAAGAACTATTTCATAAGCTGTTCTCATCACTACGTATGACTCTTCCGCAGAATTAATCATCGATTGTCTTATATCCAGTTGAAATGGTCTTTTTGTGGCCTTCAGATTTTCCATGTTGCTAGGACCAATGTGTTCTATATTATCTCTATTGTCCAGAAGTATTGCATGTAATTGGTGATCTCCTACCAGGTGTCTATCTACCCAAAGGTATAAGAAATAAATTAAAATATACCTTTGCACTATGATTTTCAACCAGAATTTCATAAAGGTACCTCTAATAACAAAGAAATATATCAATTGTTCATTAATTTCTAGCTACGAGTTATTGCCTGACATGTGGTTACAACATTTGTGCCAGCAATAAATGCTTTAGAGGTGCAAACAGTGACCCCCTTGTGCAATGGTTTTTTCAGTGTCTTTTCATGTCTAGCACATACTTTACACCAAATTTTAGTAACAACCAATTATTTCTGCTTTGTTCATTGTCCCAGGATAAAGTTTCACTTTTTTTTAATGCTTTCTTGTCTGCCATTTTTTTTTATGTTTTGAAAAATGATGCAACATTGATTTGAAATTGAACGCCTCAAGATAACAACTTCCCCACAGGAGACATAAACATAAATATTAACATTAAAAAAACAATATTGTACTAAACAAAGATTAGTAGGCCATTTTATAAAACAAAAGAGCAATGTTTCCACCTACCAAATCAAGTTATATTATAATGAGTGCATTGTATTGAATTTATTTTTATCATCCCCGTGTTGAAGGGTGTAGAGATTTTCTGATGATAGATTTTAGATTTAGATGATAGATTTTCTGATGCAAAAAAGAAGAGAAGAATGGAAAATTGTGAACGTGCATAACATGTCACATGGAAAGACTCAGACATCTGGGAATTCCCCTGGCATTTGGTGAGGAAATTTGCCTCTTCATTTTTTCCCCCGGAGCAAAATAAATGCCTTTGGAAATGAAATTTGTTTTATTTTCTACACTCATTCATCTTTGAGGAGTTCGACAGATTGGTGGTATCTAATCTATATGTTTTACAAAGGGTAGTGACAAATGATCCATTAGATTTATTCGGTATTTATTAGCCAGTAGATGTTTCCAATGCTATCCGTTCAGCATTTCCATGCTGGGCTTTCTGCTTTTTCAGAAACTTTTCTGTACTTGTAAGCATGTTAACTGTGGTAAAGGCTTTCAGCATACCTGGGGTCGTTAAATCTAGTGCCAGAGTTAATAATTAATGAACGTTTTGTTGTTGTTGTTTTTGCCAAGTTGGCCCATTAACATTCCCAATTTATGTACTATTGTTGGACCTGTCTGTTCTGCTTTTATTTGTGTTATAAATGTGAAGTCATATAGTACATTTCATATAGTACAGATGTAGAATAAAATTGTTTCCAAACTTTAACACCTGTTTTGAAACATAAATACCATTGTGAAACTGAGCTGAGAGTCTACCCCAAAACCTTGAAAATTTAGCTACCTCGTAAACTTTTATGTTTCTTTGCCCGACTGTATTAGAATAAAACATTTAATAGCGTCACCTGTCTTGACAGTGAATATATCTATTTTTAAATGATTTTACAGTTACAGCTGTGCAAAAGAACAGTAAATAAAATAATAATTAATGAACAAGTTAGTTAGACTTGGCATACCTCTGTACAAATAAGACCAACAATAATAAAGTATTGCATGTAGTTCAGTCTGGTAACATTCTATATTTCACTCCTTGGTATCCTATTTATGTATTACCATTTAAGGTTGTATCAGTTAATGGTGTTCATGTTTTAGCTAATCCTGTGTTCTAGGGTTTTACTTGTATTCTGGTACTGATTTCCTAAGAAAACCCAATATAACCTCTTGGTAATAATGCATGCATACAAGAAAAACCAAATAACAACCCAAACTGTAGTTAAACACCTGGCTGTGTTTGCATTTCTTTTGTTTTTTTTATATCCTATCCTAATCCTAATCCTAATCTCACTTCAGTATTCTGAGGTTTTACATTTGTACTGGTTATCAAGATAACTTTAGGAACATATTTTCATTTGTGTACCAATAAAATTTAAACACAATGTTTCTTTTTTCCTTTTCCAATATAATATCTCAAGAAACCAACATTGAAACCAATGGAAATCCCAATTTGCTTATATTGGCTTTTAATATATTTTCCTGTGTGTTTTAACTAGACATTAAATATGTGAAATTACACTTACCAGCCAACCATAGTTAATGCCTTAATAAAGAAAGTCTTGGTGTACCACAGACTAGCATGTAGTGTAGTATAGCATAATGTGATTGATTACCCATGTATGGTTAAATGAAAAAATAGACAAGTGAAAAGATAAATTTATTACTTGGTCACATATTACATGTTATTATGACATATTAATAAATATGTATTTTCTATATGTGACCTTCCATGAGTCAGGAAACCCTTGAAATGTTCCACTGTTTTTTCTATTGTTTTGTGAAATGTATAAAATATTATTTTTGTAATGCTTATGAAACGTTTCATTTTTTAAAAACGTATTATTAATTTTTTAAACGTTTCATTACAAAAAAACACATTTTAAACTTATTAAAAATGTTTCAATCTTGTTTACATTTATGCCTTGCCATAGGAATGACCATAAAATAGTCATAAAATAGTCACTTGTGATAGCTTTTCTATGCTAGACAATTGTAGTATCGGCCGTAAAATCTCACTCACGATACCATTTCTGAGCTAGGAAACCATAGTAATGACTGTAAAAAGTCACTCATGATAGCTTTACTAAGCCAGGAGACTGTAGTAACGACAGCATAGAGTAATTGTAACAGCTTTCTAAGCTAGGTAATCACAGCAGCGGTTGTACAAAACCACTCGTAGTAACGACTGTAAAAGGTCACTCTAGTTAGCTTTTCTAAGCTAGGAAACTGTAGTAACAACCATAAATTGTCACTCGTGATAGCTTTTCTAAGCTAGGAAATCGTAGTAGCAGCCCTAAATAATCCCATACAACCTATACTTATTTAATCTAGAAAAATGTAGGAGTGGCCATGAAAAGCCATTCGTGCTAGTTCATGCGTTGGTAACAATCTTTACTGTTAACATTTTTAGACCTCTAGATTTAATGATGATCTATTATTGCTACTTCGATTTCTAAACCTCTAAAACAGATTAAATGATTATCTTCGATCCCGTTCAATTCTTATGGCTCTAAAACATAGATTAAACAACGATCTATGAGTGCTAGTTCAATTTCTAAGCCTCTAAACTTATAGATTAAATGATGATCTACGACCTTTGCCCAATTCTTAAGGCTCTAATAAAACCTAGTTTAAACAAGGAACTACGAATACTAGCTCAATTTCTAAACCTCTAAAATGTATAGATTAAATGATGATCTACGACTCCCATCCGACTCTTAAGGGTCTAAAACCTAGATTAAACAAGGACCTACGACAGCTAGTTCCATTTTTAGGCATCTAAAACGTAGATTTAATGATGATGTATGACTGCTAGTTCGATTTCTAATCGATCTAGCGGCCTTCTATAGTTTTTAATCTAGGTTTTAAGGGCTTAAATATGGAACGAGCTGTCATATATCATCCTTCATTCTAAGTTTTAGAGGCTTAAAAATTGGCCAGGGGTCCTAGATCATTGTTTCATCTACACTTTTTAGGCTTTCGAAATGGAACTAATAGTCGTAGATTATGTTTAATCTAGGATTTAGAGCCTTGGAAATTGAATGGGGGTCATATAATTTTTGATTTTAACAACTTCATTCCCAATTTTACTGTCACTACATCTATGTCACAAGTGACTTTTTTTGGTCATTACTACGGTTTCCTAACTAAAATCTCCCATGAATTATATTTTTACAACCTCTACTGTGATTTCGTAGCATAGAAAAGTTGTCATGATGGACTTTTTATGGTCGTTACTACAATTGTGCAGCTTAGAAAAGCTATCAAGAGTGAGATTTTATGGCCCTTACTGTGATTTTCTAGATTAAAAAAACTATTATTATTGAGAAAATTACAAACTATGCAACTTTGTAATGTAACCTTAATTCTTAAAGATCTTTCAAACTTCAACCCTTGTGATGATCTTTTAAACTAATTGTTTTTTCTATTCAGAATTCATAAATTATATGAAAACACATTAAACTTAAAAAATAAATCTAAAGCATGTACAAACACGAAAAAGAATATTTTAATCTGTCAGTTTTTATTTTTGGTGCAGTAAAATGTTTTTCCCCCTAAAACTATAGGTGGTAGATTTCAAATGTGGTAGAAAAGTATGCACGTGCTAATGGCTGATAGCAATGCGTTTCACTGTTGTAAACAAGATTGAAAGGTTTTATAAAAATTGAAATGTTTCAAAAAAGGTTGAAATGTTTATTTCCTGCATGCCTCCTTTCATTGATATTTAGAAAAGCTTCCGCTGACTGAAAGTGTTCATGAGTGAAAACATCTGGATTTTTCCGCGGGTATCTACCCTCGATTACGTTACGGTTATCCAGCTCACAGTGTATTTTACAACTGAAAATAAGCTCGATTATGTCGGTAATACGAATATCCAGAGTGTGATTATCTATGGATACTATCAATTTATGCTGGTATGCACCTTCTG
>JANTOQ010498234.1:0-11211 GCA_027564595.1 Bythotiara depressa | reverse complement strand
CGACTGAAGGCATTTCTTATACTTTGACGTATATATATATACGTCCCGGGGCTGCTGCAAAAAACGTTTTGTGACGTATATATACGTCCCGTGGTCGTTCAGCAAAAGAACTTGTGGTCTCCACAAAACGAAGGCTCCGGCACTCAAAAGGTTTAAGGATATTGGAGGGAAGTTTCCAATGAAAATAAGCCCCTTGTTACAAGTTTATGACATTTAAAAATGTTAAATGTACGAAGAAAACAAACTTATTCCTAATTTGAATTGTAGTTCTGAATTCATCCTAAAGCCAGGTGTAATCAACTTGAGATTTATTTAGTACCTACTTAATAAATAACTGAAGTTGTTTGATTAAGGAACAAGCACCAAAAGCGATCTTACCACACCAAAGTAATACAAACCATTATTATTAGCTTCGTGCATAGTGAACTTACTACGTCAAAATAATTACAAACCATTGAAGTTAAAAATGTGAATATGCTTCGACAATTTATGAGCAACAGCTGTTCATTAGTATGTAGTATAATTATTTTTAGACACTATGTTCTTCCTATCATTCCAGACATTGCTTCAGAATAATTAATTAATTTAATAAAAATATATATTTCAAGGTTTTGGTATTTCAACATTCAAATAACATGGAGTTATTTTACACCCCATGCATTGCTTCAGGATTACAGTCTAACTGATTAGTCTGGGCCCAGGTTATTGTTGAATTAAATATAATCTATATATATATATGATGCAATATTCTATAGAATACGTTATAACCACATAAATTCTAGACATTTCTCTATTACATTTGTTTTTATGTCTACATGCAGACATCTTTGCATTTCATGACATGGGCTGCTTCGTCATGCTTTCTTTTTAAGAGCATGTGTGATATTATCTAACATAAATTCAGATATCATCATAATGTTGTACGGGCATATGATTTCTTCTCTGTACATATGAATACACAATTTATTTTCAATAGAATCTGTAGAAACATCAAAATAATAAAAATTGGTTCTATAGGGAATCACTTAGATGTTATCATTTCACACTTTTTGAAATTTATTTTTTCCAATTCAACATTTGTTACAAAATTTTAAACTTCTAAGGTAGTGTTTATAAACAGGAAACACTCAAAAACTGGAAGACCGTATATGAGAGAAAGCATGGTGACATTGAAGTAAAACTGGAAATCAGGAACAAAATACAAAGATTTTAGGCTTCATTTGTGAACAGTACATTTTCCTTGTTTGTCTGTTTTAAATTGTTTTAAGAATTTTTCTCTAGATAGCCCCTTCAATATTTAAAGTAATTATCAATGATAGTCCTGAAAGTGAAGTCAAGATGAACATAATTAAAACTTCAATTTTAAAATACAGAAGTTTCTAATCAGGTCTGCAAATCAAGTATCTGTTTTCTCTCAACCAGACAACCGTGAAACTGCTATCTAAGTAGACCTAGATTAGATTGTATGCACGTCCCTGCACCTGCCTAAATGACAAAGTTGACTTTAGTACCTAAGATCCGAAGTCTTCGGATAAAACTGAAAAAAGTTTCTCTCATTGGACATTACACGTAGCAAAATATTTTGATCAAGTTTGTACTTTGTATATATTGTAAACAATAAAACTGTGTTACGTACATTCAATGCTCTTTGTTGTTGTCCATTTTCATCTGTACTAAGAAAAATCCGATTTGATTTCAACGACAGTTTTCTTCACACGTGAAACGTAGCGTGTCTACAATCTAATCAAACAAATCAAAAGCGTTGCGTTCTTCACATTGCTCTTACGCGGAACTATAACCCTGGCCATAATATATTGGCACAAAGCGCCAAAAATGTAAAAATCAAATTCCACAAGTGCTGCGAAAGTGTTCATTTATATAACTAGGGAAATAATTAAACTTTTCCAGTTTACTAATGACTTAAGGTGCTATGCAGCACTGTTGGACAAGTGGAGTTGTCTCGCTATCCACCTAATTGGTCTATTTGAGGCATTTACGGCGTCATAAAATGTGTTGATCAGTTAAATAGGGACAATTTCGGATGTTTTTCGATAAATCACAGTGACGGGAAATCCTACGCTGTTTCTGACCAACACCTAACCCCAATCTCCAATTGGCACGCGAAGGGAAAGGTGCCAACACACGAATCAATCAGCGTAAAACACCAAAAGAGCCATAATTAATGGCCAGGGTTGTAGACTATAACGTTAAAGTCTGTTTCAAAGTAATAAGACAACGGCGATTCATCTCGATCACTAGAACAAATATGTTTCTTTTTTAATGTAACAACTTTCGATCGTGCGTTTTTAGCGGGTATTTAATTTGGCGATTTGGCAATATTGGACTAATTAGCGGGTACAGTAGACTTGCGATCTAACAAATACCGGATTTAACGAACTCTTCGATTTAGCGAATAAAATTAAAATCCCCCTGGTTCTGGCTGTTTTACTTAGGTTAAACTCTTATAGAAATCTCTCGATCTGACGATTACCGGATTTTACGAACGTTCAATATTACGAACCAAATTTTATGGTCCCGGGGAGAGAAAAACACCTGATTTAACGAACTTTTTTGTTTTCCAGAGTATTTTTGGCTGATACAAAAAGGCCTTTATTATTTTTTCACAATATACACAAATGCAAATGCTTTGGATGTGCTGTTATCTGCTTCAATGTTTTCTGCGGGGTTTGGAGAGGAGTTACCAAAGAATACACTATCTTACTCCAAATTATACGATCGAGTAAATGTGACGAGTAAGAGACAAACAAGAATTCAGGACTTTTTAAAGGCTTCTTAAGTATATGATATATTGTATTACTTTTCTACTCTTATATTGTTGCATATCTTGTGTGTATCACCTATTATAACGTTGCAGCTTTTTTCAAAAAATTCCTGTTTTCAATAATTTTCGATCTAACGAACCACTACTCTGTCCCCCTCGAATTTCGTTAGATCGGAGGTCTACTGTATTTAATTTAGCGATTCAGCGTTTTTGGAATTTTTAGTGGGTATTTAATTTAGCGACATTGCCCAAAATTCGCTAAACTCGCTAAAATTAGAACCCGCTAAAATTTGTACCCTTGAGGTACAACCAGGTTGTTTTCTTTTTCTTCTTCTTTTGGCAAAGTTGTAGCACGATTTCCTTCTGACGTTTGTCATATTAACTCAGTCAATTGCTCATAATCTTAATGTCAATGAGTGCAGGGAACATATTTCATAGATATCTTCTTTATGAAGAATATGATGTGGTGTTGCTTCTATACTTAAACTCCTCCTACGCTTTAAAAAACATCCGTGTAATAATATACCTTGTAAAATATATCATCAAAACATCATCGCTGATGAAACAGAATGAATGAGAAGCTAATTGTTGTATTTATCATGTTCTATATTTTACCGTTGTTGTCTACTTCTGTAACATTACAACCGGCAATCATATGTTGTAACAATAACAGGTTGAAAAACGTTAGTATTTTGCATATTTGTCTTTTAAGTTTTAATGAATTGTGGAAAAACAAGTTGTTGAGTATTTTCTTTACCAACTGTCCCTCCCATAAAATCTCCATCACTTAGAATTTGCCAATATCGGTTTTAAATTTCCATATTTTATGTACTTTGTATACTTTCACAGGGCATATCCTGTCTAGAGTGGCGCATGTAGGATAGAAAAGTTAATCCTATAAAATGAGGAGCTCTGATATCTGTAAGTGTGATCTTTATCAATGTTTATTGTTGTGATATTTTTTAGTAAATGTGATAAAATTTCACATGTGAACCTAGGGGAAAAATTTCTCTTACTCTCCAATGTAAAATTGAAAATTCCTCTGTAGAGGAGATACTCGCGCCACAAAAATCCTCTGTAGAGGGGAGACTCGCGCCACGAAGGAAAAAGGAATCAAAATCAAGCAGACAAATTTCTAGTTATCAACTAGTTATCAAATTGACGTACATTCATGTAAAAAGCCTGACGACGTTCAAAACCAATATGCCGTTGTGGTATTTCTTTACAGATAAAAGAGGCTGGATGTTTTCCCACATGTGCACGTGCCAAATAGATAGTTCGCATTTTCCGATAGATAAACTTCTTTTCCATGTTTGAATGTTTACATCATACTAATGAACACACCTCAATGTTATCTCTTGGAAGTGCGTCATAAAAGACTTTGATTTGAAATATCTGTTTTGTACAAGTATACTGTATATTACTATGTCATTGGTAGCAGACATTTACTCATAGCCAAATTTGAATTAAAACGTTTCTTTCAACAAAATGGCCTTGGGAAATGAAATATGTCATAGTTTTTATATAATTTTCGCGTTGTTTTTCCGTAACCTTTCTGTTTGTGTTGCATGGGCAGTGTGTATGTTGTCATATGATATGAATTCGCGGTTGATTATAGCTGATAGTGGAATTATCAGTGTTTCAATTTGAATTGAGGTATTGAGTGAAGTATGCACGAGGAATCCAGCCATTATGTTACAAAACAAATAAAAGCGCGGAAAAATTCACTCCTGTACATCACTCAAGCTAAGGTCTTAAAGCGTACACAAACAAAGAGGTAGGTAGTCAGTTGATGGAATAGTTATATTTTAAAAATTTATTAGGGTTTTAATATTTTTATTATTATTAAAATTTGACATGCGGATGTAGGTTTTATAACTGTATTCTAATATAATACAACAAATGTTGTTGTTTTTACAATTATCTCATATGAACTGCACTATTTCATTGTCTACGCGGATAAAAATAATTGTGTAGTATTAATTTCCCACTGTGTGGGAAGAGTAGTTTATTACTAATACTAAAAAATAATTATCTGTGAGTTTTTTTTATTTGAGTGGGTGGGTGGAGGTGGTGTGGATTCGCGAGAAGGGGGTAAGATGAAAAACATAGTTTTAGTATTCCTCCTTTAACAATCTTCACAAGTTGGTACAAAATCAACCCTGGTTTGTGAGATGTGATAATTAGAGATAAGTAATATGTAATAGCTGTAAATAATAACTAGTATATGATGTAATGATCATTAATTAAGTTACATACATAATATATACGTATATACGTGTGTAGATTTTTTTTTTTTTAATGCATTAAAAATCATGCAATTCCAATAATATGAAAGAGTTTCCTGTAAGAAGAGGAAGACTTTATCATTTACTGAAATACAATAGATAAGATAAATGATCTTCTTTTTACAGGTAGCTATATCTATAATTGTATACTTGAGACGGTGTAGTTTTATTTGTCTGTCTTGTCTGTTTTTTAGTAAATGTGTAACCTTGTAACTGTTTTCTCCTAATTGATTGATACATGAAAACAGATTTGTAAACATCTGCATAGTAAAGTGTGGTTTATTATAACTCAAACAAAACGTAAGATATCAATTGTTGCGCCAGAAACATCAAAACCTACGACTTTCATAATATCCGAGAATTGCAATGTGATGCAATGGTTATGAAAATGTAGAGGTTTTCCATGTAAACAATGGAATTAGTTTAAACTGTGCTTATGTATAAATTTTTTTTTTTTTAGATTTTGCGTCATAATGGAGAGTCTACTGGCTAAAGTTAAACAGTTTAATTTCGTTACATTCATTAACCGATTTTTTCCCATTACGGTATGGATACGATCTTATAATTTGGAGAAGTTAAGAGGTGACCTTATTGCTGGTTCCACAGTTGGTATAATGATTATTCCGCAATCATTGGCCTTTGCGTCGTTATCTGGACTCCCTCCTCAGTATGGATTATACGCAGCTCTAACGCCAGGGTTAATTTATTGTTTACTTGGTTCATCGAAAGATATCAGTATGGGCCCAACAGTGACCATGGCATTGTTCACTTACCGTTATAACACAAGCCTACACCCAATTGGAGCAGCAGCCTTAGCATTCTTCGTTGGAATCGTCTTGATAGTTATGGGAATTTTAAAACTTGGCTTTGTCGCTAAATTTATGCCAAGTCATGTGATCAGTGGCTTTGTCTCAGCAGCTGCCATAGTCATTGCTACCAGCCAATTAAAAGGTTTGTTTGGACACAAAAATGCACCAACCCATGTTGTTGGAAAAATGATCCACTTCTTTAAAAACATAAAAAATACAAACCCATGGGATTTATCACTGGGAGTTGGCTGTTTGCTATTCTTGATGTTCTTTATGTGGGTTTCCAGAACAAAACTTAACAAGGATGCCAAAGAGAAAAGTACATGCTGGACGGTGTGTTACAAGTTTGTTTGGTTTTTCTGTGTTGCTAGAAGTTCATTGGTGTGTATTATTGCAACAATCATTGCATATGCTTTTCACGCAAGCGGACATACCACCATCTTCACATTAGCAGGAAAGTTACCATCAGGACTACCTAAATTACAAGTAAGTTCTGATAACACTACTATCCAAATTGTATTTAGCACGTGGAAATAGACTCATCCGCTGTGACAAGCACCTTGATTATCAAGTCTAACATTAATATTTGATCTAGATGTCCGTTAATTTTAATCTGTTTGCTTATTGCTGTTTAAGAGAAGTTGGAAAAACTAAAATGCAGAACGTTTTTATATCCAGCTATATAGATATGTATGCTGGGATTATTTGTGTTCTCTAAGCTAGCCAGAAGCTGCTTTGTATTCGTATGTTTCTTTTATTATATATGTACTTTCTATATCCTATGTATATTTAGAGCCCTCTTCAAACTGTTCATCTGGCTAACAACCAAACAATGACCACTCAAGATTTTGTTGGAGGTTTTGGTATATCTCTTGCCATCCTTCCCACAATTCAGTTCATTCAAGATATTTCCATCGCAAAAGCGTTTGGCAAAATGTACAAGTATGATGTTGATTCTACACAAGAGTTGCTTGCGATGGGCACTGCAAACTTCTTTGGTTCCTTCTTTGGTGGTTTTCCTGTGTGTGGTAGCTTCTCCCGATCAGCTGTAAATGCAATGAGTGGAGCAAAGACTCCCTTTTCAGGTAATTTATTTATTTATTTGATAACAAAATATAAATGAATAATGAGAGAGCAGAATTAATATTGTAAGTTGTATCTACAAAACCGATCTAATTGCCTGGTTATATTATGTTTGTCATTTTTAGTGTTGTGAATAGTTGTGCACAGTAGTTATCACAGCAGCATATCTTTTTTTAAATCCTTAATAAACGTGTCATGCATTTATCCAGAATATGTTTAGGATGTATTTATCTTGATTCTTTAAAATTGGAATTGTATTTTTGTTTTGTTTTATAGGTGTCTTTACTTGTGCTACTATCTTCTTAGCACTAAGTTTCTTAACACCCGTGTTCTTCTACATTCCAAAGCCAGCATTATCAGCAATGATTATAATGGCTGTCGTTACAATGGTTGATACAAAAACACCAAGAGATGTTTGGAAAATCCGAAAGATAGATCTCCTTCCTTACATGCTTTCATTTTTTGGTACATTCTATGAACTTGAAGCTGGTGTGCTCGCAGGTGTAGCCCTAGCGTTACTTATTATGGTCTCGCGTGAAGTTAAACCAAAAAATGAGATAGACTATGAATCTGGTAAGAAGTTCTTAACCATACGGTTCAAAGGTAACATGTCATACCCAGGTATCGACTCTGTTAACGAAATGTTGAATGACTTGGTGAAAAACAACACTTCTTTGCAGTGTATCTATCTTGATATGACCAATGTTACTGAGATTGATTATGCTGTCATTACTGGACTAAAATCTGCCTTAGCTGACCTCGCTGACAATGATGTACAGTTGGAATTCATCAATTTCATGGATAAAAAAGTTGAGAAATGTTTTATAAAAGCTGGACTTCACAAGGTGATTCCAATGGACCTCGATGATGAATGTATTAAAAAAGAAAGGAAATATGAGAGTGTTCCACTAGAAATCCCTGAACAGACAGATGAGAAGCAAACTTTAATTAGGGAGAGAAAGAAAACATCTGAGCCAAAAGATTGTGTGGTTCAGTTTCAACAGAAAGAAGAAAAAGATTCAGTATCTGATGGCGATGCACTGATCTCGCCAGTTTAATGATGTTCAATTCATCTTTATATACTGTTATTTATGTTGATGTAATTTTGGTGCAGTTATTTATTTGTGATATTTTAGCAGGGGCTTTAGCTCACTAATAATCATGCATTTCGACTTTCTTTGTAGTGGTATCGGTGGAATCAGCAGGTAGGGTCAGGTAGTTGAGAAAGGATACAAATTTCAGAATGATTAAGTAGTGTTGTGGTCTCGTTCCCAAAAAAAAAGCAAATTTAAACAGTTTTAACAGAAAGGGATTATTTCTCCCATAATGTTAAGAGAGTATCACAAACTTTTGAGCTCTTGTCTTTCAAGCTGGTAATTTTTTCTAAATTGTTTTTAAATCTCCCCACAATTTTTCTCCATCCATGCACTTATATAAAATTAATTTTGTTTTAAAGTACTTGCCTCTTGTTAATTCCGCCATTTCCACATTGTTGTTGTTTATATAAATACAGAACTTCCTGTGAATTATCTTCGTGTATAACCTTCGTGCATATATGTTAAATCCAGTGAATTTAAGTTGAATCAAATCCAGTGAAATTCGAGTTCCAGTTTTGATTTTATGTTAAATTTTAACATCCTTGAACCTAATATCCAGTGAAATGTTAACGTGCAGTTATCTTAATATCCAGTGAAATGTTAACGTGCAGTTATCTTATCCAGTGAAATGTTAACGTGCAGTTATCTTTGAATCTCAAATCGAAAAATTGAGTAACGGAGTGGGTGTTAGATTTGTTGCATATATGTAAATTTATAATGTCGGGTTTGTGTTTTATTTTGTTACGTAGGAAAAACATATTTTAATGCTTGTATAGGAATTTTTAAAAAGAGAAAATATGTCTTATAGTAATTGAGTGCTGTTAAAGAAATCCCTACCTTTAATAAATGGATGACCCAATGAGTATCATAGAAACCCTGGAAGATGACAAATTAACTAATCACATATCCCATAATGCATCAGATTTCAACAGTACAATTGTATTGTCTCTAGCAACTTGGCTCGTTAATATCTCTCTGTTTGTTCAATAATATTGACCTCGTACCCTTTTGACTACATATATTGAGGTGCGCATCAGGTATTGATGCTAATGTCACTCAAAGTTCGAAAAATATTCTATAAAGAAAATATTTGTTTAATAGATTCCAAAAAAGATTAAAAACAAGTTTAGATAATTGCACTAAGGCCGATTTCCATTGGTGTATTTGTGTCCACGTGGGTGGAGCGAACGTTGTTGCGCATGCTCAATTTTTTCTTCGCCCTTGTCCGCTGTGGAGTTGAGAATTTTCAACTTTGTTAGTGGACGAAGAGAAAGGACAGAAGAGCAAAGACATGCGCTCCGCCCGCGCGGGAAAATGCGCACTAATGGAAATAGGTCTTTAGTTCAGTTGACAGCAACGCGGACTCGCAATGTAAGGGTTCTGTGTTCGAGCCCTACCACTGTTTAACGGGAAAACTTCTGTTGACTCTTATAGTCCTAGAACCGAGGGAGAGAGCTTCCGTAGCGCAAATAAATGAGTGAGTATGAAACAACGGAAAATTATCGTAGCATTAGTATTTTTGCTTCAATCTATCAGTTTTTGGATTACTGCACGGGCACATTGATCAGCTGGTAAACAAAATACTGGTC
This sequence comes from Bythotiara depressa, assembly GCA_027564595.1. Classification (NCBI taxonomy): domain Eukaryota; kingdom Metazoa; phylum Cnidaria; class Hydrozoa; order Anthoathecata; family Bythotiaridae; genus Bythotiara; species Bythotiara depressa. The sequence continues at coordinate 1,563 of JANTOQ010498234.1, read as the reverse complement.
AATAAATTTAAAGTGGTTTATAGCAATGTGTTCGGTTTAGAACGACTGACTCTTTCATACAGTGAATTAAACTTTCGTATCAATTTAACCTATCTAAGCTTATTTTTCCGTTGAAGGTGGGTGTTACAGATGTAAAATCTGTTTTAAAGAACTGTTCAGCACTTGCACTTAATAAAAAAATAAAATTTTGTTATGCTCCGACGTTTTTTATAATCAGCCTTAAAAATTGTACCATTTCGTTTTGTAAATTACAAAACAAAATTTCAGGAAATAAATTATTATTTGTCATAATACAACACACACTTTTTTAAACTCTGGAAATATTGTCAGACTTTTCCATGGGAACACTAGGACTGTTGCTGTGGAAAAGATGGAGTCCATTGTATCAATGTGATATTAACCTGTAAAAACCACAGATTGTAAGAAATAAAAGACAACTGATTCATGCACGAGTCTTGGTGTCCCTGTGGTTTTCTTAATCTTTACTCCTGATAAAGACTATTAGCATAAGCATAAACACGACGGCCTCTGGAATGTGTAGGCTCAGTAAACGTTACATATTTTTTTTACTAAAATATGTGGATCGAAATATATAAAACGTCATATCTCTATAGACAAATGTTTTTCGGACGTAAAAGTGACAATACTGTCTTCAGAATAGGATAGAGAAGATCGCTTGGACCAACGATCAAAAGAACATGTCAGTGTTGTCCGTAACATCTTTAACCTAACGCAAAAACGGAAATTAATTAACTAGTTACGAGAATTGACGGATCTAAATAAAACGCATAAACTGTCCTACACGAATGGTTCAAATCATATCTTGAAAACAGAAAAAAAATTTGGGTCCATCAAATGGATTTAACTCATTCACTTTCCCACCCAGAGGTTTCTTCAAAAATATATTTGTATAGGCTTCAAACTTAGTCAGGTTAAAATACAACTGGTATTTGCGTTCCACATGGTAATACCATTTATCGGCTAAACGTATAAAAGCAAGATATTTCGACTTTATCATATAATGGCTGTTGTTAGCCATCGATCTTCAAGCGCACAGCGATTCTTGTTCGGTATAACGTATAATCAACATACCCCAAATCATCCATCGATCTTCAAGCGCACAGCGATTCTTGTTCGGTATAACGTATAATCAACATACCCCAAATCATCCATAATGATAACTAATGACAAATTAGTGTTAGCTCAATGTCTTGTGTGTATTATTTATTATATCAATCATTGTGAAATGTTTAACGTGTTTTTCTTGTTTGTTTATTTTTCTATATAAATTTTGCATTACGGTTTTATGCGGGGTTTTTTTGTTGTTTTTTTATGTTAATATGAACAACTGTTACTGTTTTTGTTTTGTTTTGGTTGACGTCTTTATATGTCGTTAATTTATATTTATATTTATTTCTCAAGGGTTTCAGCGTGCGTCAAATGTTTATCAGTACATATTGGCGATAGGTGTTGATTAGTATAGGATTGTCAGTTTAATACAAAGACCAAGGATTCGACCTAAACAAGCAAGAATTTAGAGATTCGTTACGTCTTCGATACAAT
>JANTOQ010498013.1:506-11213 GCA_027564595.1 Bythotiara depressa | reverse complement strand
AACATGTTATTGTATATATTTCTCCTTCTTTGATGTATTTTTAAGCTCTATTATATATAACAAAACACTATTCTTTTTTTACAGTTTTTGATTTTAACCTGTATAAAAGATTTAGCATCTGACTTTTGTAGACACTCTGATGAAGACTTGCAATAAGTTGAAAGCTTAGTAAACATGATGTGTTTTTACTACTGTATATATTAATATATATATAGTTATCTTATTACGTTGTGTTGTTGTTATTAAAACTTCAACAATGAAGAGTGTGTCTTCTGGGAATCATTTTACAATGCACATGCATGACCTGTTACAGGAATAGATGCTGAAGAAAAAATAAGACACTAAAAATCAATTAAAAAATTAACATTTGATAGAAAAACATTGATTGTGTAAAGTGTAGATAAATAAAAAATTGAAGCAAGAGAAAGTAAAAACTAACATGTACTCATATAATATCTCATATAATTTAGGATTAAGTTAAATGTACTGCCCCTGGAAAGTTTTAAATATGCTTAAGTATCATTAGGAAAGAAATAAGAAATCTTGTTAAAATGAAATAAAATAAGATCGCTGACCATATTTATGCACACCCAATCTGATAAACAAATATGGTATACACTAAGTTAAGTTAGATACCTATCTTACGCCAACATATATTTACTGAAAGGCAAAGGAAAAGTTGCACAACTCTAGGAGGAATTAATTTGGAAGTAAAAGGAAACAAAGAGCTTGGATAGACAATTAATAATGGTAGGTCACTTTAGCAATCTTTTTTATCCATTCAACATGGTAAAATGATCGGCAATGACCGATGACTGACTATTATTTGTAACACTGAAAGAGATGACCAGTGATCTTACTCATTTTTTCCAGGGACACTATGCACTATAAAGGGTTAAATGTATAAATAAAAGTTAATACAGCACATGCAGTGACATATTCTGCCTGCACTGAAAAAAAATTAAGTGTAAATCAGTCTTAACAACAATAATACCTTAATGATTGGTAAAACTGGAGGTTCAACCTGCTGCAGGTAATGAATCACCATCAGGACAAAAGAATAGTGTGGTAGCCCACCAGTATCATAATCATCTAGCTCACAAATCTAAAAAAATTGATATCAAATCATATTATTAAACATAGTATGCTAGCATTCTACAAAACTTAAATCTTCAGCCCGATTGACATTGAAATGAAAATCAACAAAGTTTTGTGATTGACATTTCTTGTGAGCGAATGTTATTATTTCTATTCTTGACTGATAGCTTTTTACCTTGCTAGACTTTTCTCCTACCCACTGTTTCAATTCCTTTATTTGCAAATTATCATTGACATTCTACTTTCAACGCCAGATCTGAGCTGTTCTACTCTACTTAGATCTTTCCTCAATTGGTTAAGTTGTTCCTCAAATCTCCTTTTTCACCATGTTCTGTTCTATTCTTAACAGTACCAATCTTAACACATAAAGCTCTCTGCTACTGTACACTGCAGCATAAACTTAATCATTAGTACTCTTGATATCTGTACTCTTTATTTTATTCTTAACCTCACTCATTAGTGAATTGCTTCTTAAGTCTGTTCAATGTTGGATCTAACACTTCCTCTTAATGGACAGCAATCTGCAATTCTTCATCCATATACCCTTTCTCAAATCAACCAACACTGCCAGTTCCTACATTGTCTACCTTCTTCCTGCTGTACTTACCTCATCTTGATCTACTTGAGGTCTCAGATCTTCATCCTGACTCTTATCACTCATAAGAGCTAGGATTTTAAGGTGATGTATTCACCAGTATTTTTTATCAAGAGACCATCTGCAGAAAGAGCTAACAGATAGATGGGTTGCAGTGTTTAGAAGCAGTCAAGTGAAATGATATTTTAAGAATATTATTAACATTTGTGTCATTCTTCATATGGCCAAATTCTAATCATGAAAAATTCAGATACCTGTACATTTAAGTCCTCTAATATAATATTCACATGTAATAATTTGGTCAAAACAACATCATGCCTTCAGTAAAGTTTGTACAGTGTTAAGTAATATGTAGAAACTGTTTGAAAAGATCTAAGGATAGAAGGATATATGGAAATACAGAAAGTGTATGAAGATAAACTAATATAATCAAGAGAGGCTATAGAAAAATTTAGAATGGAAGCAATTTATAGAATAATTTCAGAACACATGTCTCAGCAATTGATTGTTTGTTCAATATGGAACAACATATTATATTAATTATATCTAATAGCCATTGAGTCCTGTATAGCATTCTTGCATTAGGTATTTAAACAACTCCTTCACAAATGCTTCTAACATGTTAAAATAGGGTAAAGCAGCTTCCTGTGATGCAAAGAATGCACAAAAATAGCCAAATGCTTGGTCATTTTATCAGTGGATGTTTTATTAATATAGATGAAAATAGATGGAATTGGTGACATCAGTCAATACATTTAAACTTAACAAATTTAATATAATAATACCAATATTAGGATTACCCATGATGCTTTTCAATTTAGTAATCCATCAATTATTATTGGCAAGGAAAAACTACCCTATATCCTATTCAAATCCAATTATCTGTTGATTGTTTTCAAGACCTAATCGTTGCATTTGAACCTAATAAGTAAACAAACAACTTGATATCATAATTTGAAAAACTACAGTACACTGCAAAAGTATTAGTACCATCATCCACTCCAGCCAGTGTGGTGTGGACGGGTGGAGTGTATATATGTTTTGTTGTATTTTTAAAATATAAATTTTCTATGATAGAGAACAACATGCAATTATAATTATTTTGATTAATATGCATGTGGTGATTAAACAAAATATTATAGTGTTGATTGTTACTAATTATCATTCTTATTAAATTGGATATTTCTGATCTCTTGCAAATCTTTGATCTCTCTACAATTGGTTTTAAAAGCTAGAAAATTGTAGTAGCAGCAGTAAAATTTCATTAATGATAGATTTTTAATGCCAGAATATTGTGGTCGTGGCTGTAAAAAACCAATCACTTTTTAACGCTATATAATAGAAATAACGGCTGTAAAAACTCATTCACGATAGGTTTTTAAAGCTAGAAAATTGTAATAACGGCCATAAAAACTCAATTCACGATAGGTTTTTAACGCTAGAAAATCGTAATAACGGTTGTAAAAACTCATTCATGCTAGGTTTTTAATGCTAGAAAATCATGAAATCTCATTCATGGTAGGTTTTTAAGGCTAGGAAATCATAGTAGTGGCCATAAGTTCCAAATTGCCCTTGCTCCCATGGTTGGAAATTTCTGGATTACACCCTGAAATGTTTTAATAAAACCAGAAAAAACTGTTTCCTCCTTTATGAGTGAGAATAATCATATAAATATGTTGTAGTTAAGAAGCAAACAGAAACCAGGTTAAGGGTTATGAAACTGACCTGTTACACACACTGTCTGTTTGATTTACCTGTTTGAAACCCCAGATGTCCAGACAGTGAACAATAGTCACATATTCAGGGGGTAAGAAATTAAAATAAACTATAGTTTAAATATGTTTCATCCTAGTGTATACAATTTACTAACCCCCTGTTTAATTAGCCTTTATATGAGTAGGGAATTGAACATTAGTCACATAATCAGGGAGTAAAAAATAAATAATCTTTAATTTAAATGTTTCCCCCCTAGTTAATACAATAGACTAACCCCTGTTTAATTTAAAAATCGTTATGTTAGTTTGAAAATAAACATTCATAATTCTGAATTATTAACTTTGTTTAAGTCATTTTATCTACTATTAACTGTTTCCCTAGGCAATTCGGGGATAAATCGCCCAAGGTTTATACAAATTTAACAGAGTTTGCGAGGTCAATATTTATCAACCAAGGGCGATTTAGAGCTGAATTTGCCCAGGAAACCTGTTAATTAGTAGATTAGTACCTGAACGCAAGCTTGGTCAAATTTTGTATAAACCTCATTCAATTTTACCTTATCGTGCAAACAAGCCCTTATCCAATGACATGATAACATTCGAAATTCGAATTCAAAATCATAGATCAAAACATTCCAGAAAAAAAAAGAAAAAAAAAAAAATTTTGAGCAAGAATCGATCTAATGTTTCAACCTTAAACAAGTTCAAAAGTTCATTTTATAAACCAGATTTTATGAAGTTTACGGAATGTGAAGTTTAATTAAATTGTCCAGCCGGGTAATTCGGAAATAAACAAACTGGCAGTGTGGATAGTTTTAGCCAATCACAGTTATGCATTTAAAGGTTTGTTCACAAGATCAGGTACTAATACAATAAATCAACTTATTCAAAATCATTTGATGTAAAAAACTGTGATATGCAAGCAATTAGTAAGAAAAGAAAATCATTAGTATGCACAAAGAGAATTTTCTATACATTCCATTAACACAAAGCAACTTTTTCTATGCGTGGGCTTTTGTATTAATACATAATAGAAAATTAAACACGCAAGCTCACTTTATGTTTTAATAAAAATAAATACTAACACTCCACGCGTGTTTTTACATGCCATGAGTGTGGAGTGGTGTGATGGTACCAATACTTTTGCATTGTACAGTAGTACAAAATTTTCTAATATGCCAATCTAAGCATGAGTGGTCTGAGAATCCTTGGGGAGATTAAGCTAAGGACTTATTATTTATTTGTAGCTAAAAAGGATCTCCGTTGCAATGAAGCAAAAAGAAAATTTTAAGTGATTGGTGAAGTAATTATGCATTGTAAAATCTATGCATTTGTAGGTAAACAAGAAGCTGAGTCAGCTTTATGACTGCACATTGCCTAAGTCTAAATGCACAAAAGAACACTATGGAGAAGGGAGTAATTAAACTTTAATATAATGTATCTATTATATTCACAACAAAAGTGATATTAATAAATAATAAACCTGAAAGCCTATTCAATTCAACATAAAAGTTGGTTCTGCAGGAGTTTAAGAACTTGTATGGAATGGTGAACATCAAAAAATCTGCACAGATCAAAGACTGCTCAGGCTTTACCACACAGTCAATAATGAAATAAATAAAGTGTAAAAATTATTATTTAAAAATTCTTATAGAGGATAAACATATCAGTGGTTGGGACAAGTGCCTTAAAAAATGTAGATGTGTGCAACTTTAACATAATGGTAATATGACACTCATAGTAAGTAGCAGTTAATGACTAGACTGTGACACCAGACTGTGACAAGGAACAATACTGTATGAAAACACTACAACCATCAGAGTGAAGTTCATAGTTTGATGCAAATAGGATGAACTCAAGTACTACACATTTCACAATAGAAAACAATGTATAACTCTATCATGAGAGAAGATTATTACTGAGGCCTTTATGAAGACACACTTTACACTGAACTAAAACATGAATATGGCATACTCATAATATAAGCTACAGTGAGTTTTTAAGCTGCAACATAACTTTCTACAAAGGTAAAGAGCTCAAAATGTCACAAGAGTTGTGTAGCTCCTGTTACACGAAGCCAAATCTTCACTTGGTATTAGTAATTATGACCTATATTTTTTAAACTTTTTGAACTGCTCAAGTATAGGAATTAAAGAAGGTTTGGACTCCAATACAGATCTTTTATAGAATCATAAAAAATATAGGAAAAATAGGAGATAATAGAAGGTCTGGGTCTCTGAGAGGTAAAAATGAACTTCTATAGGTTATCCTTCATTATGTACTGTAGATGGGGTTTTCAGTTATGATCTGCCTCTTAGGATTATGACATTTTAAATAAGTAAGGTACACTAACCTGTGACCAGAGTTTAAAAACTATGCACAACACCCTAGCTCTCTCATCGATTTCAACATATTTCTTGATTAGGTCTGATATGTGGAAACCCTGAAAGAGATTTTTTTTTATATTCAATATAATTAATACACTTACAAAGATAAACAAAACAAAAAAAATCAAGTTAAAAAACAAATACAGGAGAAACAGAAGAAAGGAAAGAAGAAGAAAGGTGATGTTCCCTACTACTAGGTACTGAAATGATATCGTCAAGGAACATTGCATGAAAGAGATTGAACAATGTCATCACCATCATATTTATTTAAACATAGAATAAAAAAATACAATAGCTAATAAAGTTTGACTAGAATAAAAACTAAAATTACAAATAACATTAGATCAGGTATAAACTGTTTGCACAGGAGATATCGCACAATTCCATACATATATATATATATAAAATAATAAACAACACATTCATTAATTTGTGTGTACAATTAAAATATCAACTTTGCAATTTAAATATTTAAATTCTAAAATTAAAACAATAAAAAACTATATCTTGTATTGCCTAAAATATTCTTTTAAAAAGATCTTATTTGTTGATATTGAAAAAGTTGTCATTGACAGACAGCTACAATATGAAACATGATAATTATCAATTAATTAAACTCATGCTTTTGTATGACGACATGCTTTTGTACGATGACGTACTTTTGTATGATGACGTGCTTTTGTACGATGGCGTGCACATAAAAGCAATGAAGAATCAAATACTGAAATAAAAGTAACTTACAAAAGTATATGTAGGACAAACGATACACCGAAGTCCACTAAAGGTAAGACATAAGATAAGTTTAGTACCATAAGGTAGCGTGACAAAAATGAACTTTTTATATCTTATGCTTTCCTACTGAAATTGTACATAAACCAATATGTTTGTATCATTAAACCTGGAAATAGGAACAGTTGGAAAGAACAGAGACTTTAGAATACAATTTGTGACAGCATTATTTGTGTGGTCTGTGCCAGTTATAAAAGAAAAATGATATGTGTGTTTCAGAATAATCTTCCCATTAACTTTTTAATACCTCTTCTTATTAGAAAGCTTTATAATTTTTACAAACACCCAGGGAGGAGACCTTTTTAAGAATTTGTGACAGCATGATCATTCTTTGGAGTTATAGAAGGAAAATGTATCAAGGTTTTTTGATATCATGACGAGAACCCAATGATATCCTGATGAGAAATCAAAACTTTCTCTTGTAAATACACAATGGCAAGTTTGATTTTATCAGGCTTCCCATTAAGATTTCAGGACAACTAACTTAAAGGCGAACGAACATCTGGATAAAATGAACTCCTTTTTTATTAATTCTAGTTATAGCAGGGCTTGGTTAACAATAAGATTGTCAGATTATTCTTGCTACAATGACTCGCAAGATTTTTATATTATTACAAAAAGCAGATTTTCACATATCATTGCAATGGCAGGCTTCCTTGTCTATGAATTTAGAATTTGTGAAATTAAATAACAACATTGACAAGAGAAATAACAAAATGAGTTCTAGACAAATAAATTTTAAATATTTGATGTTAGGTGATACGTAGTAGGTTTTATTTGTACAATTACAATAAATGGTTATTGGGTCATTCTGTTGGAATAATGAACCATGAAAAGATCACTACGTACTTATCAAGATTACAGACATTTCCCCCACATTAGAGGAAGCTTTTAACAAAGCAGCACCTTTCAATCTATATGAAAACTCAAATATAATCTTTCCAGTAAAAAATAAATGAGGACCTTTAGGAATTCAGGTGTTTATATTATATCTTTGGTTGTGGTTTGCATTTGTATGTACATGAAACAGGTGGTCCAATGAGTAAAAGAATAATGCAACACCAGACAGCAGTATACAAAATGAATTGGATTCAGGAGAATTTGAATACAGTAGTAATAGAGGGAAATAAATTTGTGAGTGAAGTGACTGCACAACTGTTGGACCAAAATATGAGAAACATTGCATCCATGAACCTCTAGAAATAAAATGTTTTAAACACATATGTAAAATTCAAAAGATAGTTTAAATCATGAAAATATCCCACAAACAAGTTTCTTCCAACTTTTAGAAAAAAAAGCTGATGCATGGCAGACAGTACCTTGTTGTTAATTTTGTGAAGTTTGTATAAAGTGTGTTATGCCAGTACCTTTGTTGTTAATTTTGTAATTTAAGTCTGTAAGTGTGTTCGTATATCCAATGTCAATTCCAGTTATGTTCAGAACCTGATTTATGACAATAATGAAATCATTAAGTTTCATCATAATAAGACCATTTTGCAACACTATTTTTCACAACAAAAATTTGATAACAAGGTATAGCTGTAGAAAATTTCCTAAAAAAATTAATATAATCCACCTCGTGTCATAAATGAAGTAATTGTTCAATCATTATTATTACTATTAATATATTATTGTTACTAAAACTCTTCACAACTCTTCATACAACTGTGCGTAGATGTCATCAGTTCTGCAGTTACTGGGTAAAATAATGATTCTGGCTAAACATGGGACATAAAAAGTACTAATCAACAATATTGGAATGGGAGGGGGGATAAATGTTTTTGAAATAATATTCATACAGTAAAATTTGGAATCTAAACACAATAACTAAGAAGCCAAAAATGCAACAATGATAAAATATTTTCTTACCTTTCCAGATCAGTAAATGAAATGTTAGGGTGTTTATTATTAAAACCTTCAACAACATCGCAATACTGATCTATAACAACAATGTAACTGCAAATTAACACATATTGGTGCAGAATAACAAATTTATTTATCGGAATTGTCAGTATTTATTTATATGTTTTGCCTTTTTAACCTATAGCATCCTCCATTAGGAAAACGTTTGTCATTAGCATTAGAAAGTATCCATTATTACTTACAACCAATTATATTTCAATATTTCTTGGTAGCATATTAATATCAACAATTTTACAGCAGAAATTAATTAATTGATTAATTAATTAGTTAAACTCTTTAATGAATAAGTTTACCTCCTGATTATATTGAGCTTCCCATTGGAGACCTTTATTATTTTATGAGGAACCAGGGGGTTCAGCTTTTCAGCTTTTACCAAATTAATTTTACATTTCTAATAATTAACCCCCTGGAAAAAGCAAAATAACAAAAAAATAACCAATGATTTTATTATTATTATTATTATTATTATTATTATTATTATATATCATTATATTTAATCACAAAATCACACACCAACTTTATCAAATTCAGAGCTTATGTTTATTGGAAAACATGAAACAAAACAGAATGCAAAACAAATTTTAGTTCTGGAATTTAATCAGTTAAAATGTAGAATAGTTAGTCAAAACAACCCCCTGAGAAAAGAGGTATAATTTTTTCTACCCCCTGGAAAGTGAAAGGACACATTAAAATTTCATTCATGTTGGTGTATATGAAATAGTGTAAATGTGGTGTAGTCTTATGGTATGTACAAGTTTGTAATTTTCTTGGAGTTCAACTAACGGAATATGTCACGTACTAGCTCAGTAAATTATTTGTCAACTCCGGAAATATATCTCTTTGTAATTTTAAGTGCTTTCTATTCATTACATGAAATATATTATATGTTCAAAATATGATGACATGAAGGATTGTGGATCATGTTTACATCATTACTTAGTCATTAGTTAACACAATTTAGCCTCTAAAGTTCCTCAATCTTCATAAAGTTTGACTTTTGGCTTTAACAAAATTTAGGTTGAAAATGTTGCAGATTTTTTTGCAAAAAACAAGGAACTGCCTGATAATTGCAAAGTAAAAATTAAACTGGGAATGTAATCAAGTGTCATTCTTCTCAATCTCACTCTTTGTGTGTCATTCTTCTCAATCACACTCTTTGTGTGTCATTCTTCTCAATCACACTCTTTGGTATCACGATGTTCACTCTCCAGCTGATATTATCAGTTTTTTCAATGTTCAATGTTCATCCCAAGAATAAATAAATAAAATTTTCTCACCACTTTTTTGCAGAACACTGAGAACGTGTATTAGAAATAATGGAGAATCCAGTGGTAATTTAACATCTCCCAATGACAACCGTACCTACAGGAGATAATGAACAAAAATTATTAGGGAAGATCAATTCAATTAGTTGATCAACTGGCCCAGCTGACCACAATTTGAGAAGAAAAAAATTAAAAAAAGAGTTATGAGAAACACTATACACATATAATGCTTGTTTTTTCTGTTTCTGCCACATTAAAACAGACAATAGCATGCCAAGTATCAAAAGCATATCTGCATTGGAAGAAATTTTATGTTATTTTCAAATCTGGAAAAATAAGAAAACTTTGATCATGATAATTATTGGAGGGGTAAAGATTACCTTATATGGTCATAGTCTTCTTATATTTCAAGATTTCAAAATGCCATAAAATTAATTCCAATGTAGATATGCTTTTGATATTTCAACCAACACATGACATTTTCAGATATACATTCGATAAATCACAGAAATTGGAAAAAACACATTTTCCCCCTTATATTTACTTCTAAGTTCTTTCTTATGGGAATTTATATTCCACAAAATATTTCTTATGTTAACATATGGTTTTTTTGATTTTGAAGGAAGACTTCTTACATCAAAATATGGTTTTAACTAAAAATTGTATACCATAAATGAGAATTTCTTATATTAAAAATGGTTTTACCATGGATTATGTACCACTGAGATTTCTGCCTAAAACATGGAGTTACAGTATCACAAAGATTTACCTTAAAAAGTGGTTTTAATGTGATTTTAAAGAGAAGAAAAAAGAAAGGGAAGTGGATAGAGAAGGGGTCATAATACAACGGTCATTAATAAAAGGAAAGTTTTATGTTTGCAAATGTACAGGTTGTTTTATACATGGGATCGTCTAACATATATGGGAATGGACAT
>JANTOQ010497902.1:0-11213 GCA_027564595.1 Bythotiara depressa | reverse complement strand
TCGTTCTTAGATAGATCGCCACAAGCGAAGTTCAATGTTATAGTATAAGTATAAATCAATATTTAGGGGTGGTTAACTGTTGGTCGGGGTTGTGGAAGGCCTACCTACCGAATTTTTAGGTGGTTCCAAATTGTTAGATACTCCATTTTAGTTCGTACTCTTTTCCACTGTGTTTGAGTTTCCAAATCAATTTCGATAGTTCCGTTTCGTTACAATTTTTCTTATATATATATATATATGTACAATAATATACATATAATATCAAAATATACAAAAGTTTCAAGTTTATGAAAAGTGAAGACAGAGTAAATTTTTTTTTTTAAATAATAATAATAATTATTATTCTAGTATTTTTTCTAAAATGTTCGAAAGCAGCCAACGGAGGTGTTCTAAGTAATAGGCGTTATACAGCGGTACCTGGAGAATGGAGGTGTTCTAACGAAATACTCCATTTGATGTTCCTGGCAAATTGAGAATGTGTTCTAGGAACAATTTCTTCCTCCCCTGGAAAATTGAGCTGTTCTAAGAAATTATTTACCTTCTTCAAAGAAATTTTTTTTTTGTGCTGTAAAAAATGTTTTAGTTCCTAGCAGATTGAGGCGTTCTATGGAAAAAAGGAGTTGTTCCTGGAAAACTTAGGTGTTCTAAGAAAACAAAAACGTCTTCCTGGGAAATGGAGGTGTTCTAGAAGACTTCAGTAACTTTGTAAAATTTTGCTTAATTTTTACAGCTAATTCATAGTTGAATCACATGGTTTTTGAAGTTTAAGATTTCTGAAAACCTTATTGTTTTAATTTTGCTTTTTTTCTATTATTCAGAAATTTTAAAAAATGATCAAAAATACAAAATAAACTTTTTTTAGTGCTTGAAGGCTGTGTTACTAAAATATGTTACTCACAAGTGCACTTATGTACTAGGGTTGGGCATTATGGAAACAGGGGACGTGTCAGGCTTTTTATGTTGCCCACATTTGTATGAGGAGTATATATTTTTATTTTTAGATATAAATATATAAATATATATAGTTACTTTTGTTCAAATTTTTAATGTGTGAGCATAAAAGGGTAAAGTAAGGTTTGCTTAAATTTTAAACTTCTAGTAGGGATGTAAAGTAAAAATAACTTATCAATTTGATAACATTTAAGGACAAGAAAAAATTTAGAAACTTGACAACAACTTCAGTATTTTTGTTAAAGATTTCTTCTCCCAGTTTTATACTGAGTGTTTCATTTTCTATAATTGCTTGTGAATTCTCTGCGAAGGAGAGAGATTTCTAACCTTATTTCTCATTCATTTTTAGTGCATTCTTTTTGGAACAGGTCCCAATACTCTTGAATCTCGAAGGTGTCAGCTATTTCTTGCCAGATATATTGAAAAAGGACCGCGCGGAGGAACATATATACATGACAAGGGTGTGGAAAAACGAACTGTAGAAACTTATGAGTGTAATGAACGCAAAATGAGAAATGATTACTGTTATGCGTGGGAATAGAAGGTGAATGTTATGTCAGGCTCAAGTGGATATTCATAATGAAAGAGAAGTTCCAAAGCGTGCAAAGAAAAACATTTAGAACTGAATTTATGTAGCTTTTCAATTTTTATGTTTATGTTTTGTAAATTACTAAGGGTTTCATAATAAACTCCCAAGCTTAGAAATCTGCATTCTAGCCAGCATAAATCCGTGTAAAGAAATTTACAAAAAATATTCACTTCTTTTAACAAATGTTCTTGTATAGCTATGCCCATTATTTTTTCACTGTTCACATTGGTATACGAAAGGTCCAAAGTAACTTAGGTAAAACAAGTTTTTTGAGTAATTTTTGGAAAAGGACTTTCTCGAGTAGTAAACGTCTTACATGTGCTATATTCGTATCTAAATTGCATCATCTTTTATAATGAGTGTATCAAAAACGTACTGGTCAACAGTTGTATAATCTCTTTGATTTATTTTTAACCATTGATAATTTTTGCATTTTCTATCATTTCCTTTATGGAAATAAACTGTTGTAGTGCCGTCGTGATATGATGAAAACTTTCCTTAATTTCATTTCGCTTCACTTCACTTCACTTCATATAAATGTAAACTAGTTGCGAATGCTAGTTATTTTTGAATTTATCATCATGAAAAGGAATTTCTTTTTCCATCACCTCCAGACTTGCCACCTGTCTTTGTCGATGTCAAAATTTCTTGTACACTCGATGTTTTCTCAGTTTCCCTTTCCTATTCATATATTAAAGTATCCTTCTTTACCCCACTCGTCTTACAATAGTCCAGGAGATCGCCAATAGCCTTTCACCCTATTCAGTCTAGGCTTTTAGGGCGGTTCAAGACGTGGAGAGGGGGGGGGGGGGAGGAGGGGTTCCCGCCAGCCTCCATATCTTTTGATACAGACGCGCAATGACAATATAACTTGGCACATAAATACTTTGGGGCAATACAAAACGTTTCGTCAAAAAACGTCATCACTGTGCTGATTACGTCAGCAAACACTTTTTTTGCCTATTTGTCACCAAGAAATTTGAGACCTACTTTAAATGTTCTAAAATAAGCCTGGGGGTGTTTAATCAAATAGAATTAGCCTATTTGACTATTATTTCTGATTTCTAAACAAAATTTTCTTTCCAACGGTATATAATATAATGACATCGAAAAAAAGGTTTTTACCACCTGCTGAGGATCTAATCCCAACGGAGGAACCAGTATTCCAAATGATAAAATTTTTTCATCATTTTGTTTCCAAGTAAATTTTAGAAAAAGTCATAAAATTTCAGCCCATATGCACCAGTGGTTCAAAATATATATATTTAAAAACCAACAGAGGGGCGGTTTTCCCCACCTCCTAGGCTGAATAGGGTTAAATAGTTAACCTTTTAAGGCATAGTGTTCCCGGAAAAGAATCAAATCATTGACCATTTCATTGCTATTTTGCTTTTTCCGCAGGGTTAATTATTGGAAATAAAATGTAAAATAAATTTGGTAAAAGCTGATAAACCCCTGGTGCCACATAAAATTATAAAGGTTTCCAATGGGAAGTTTAATATAACCAGGAAGCATGCTTATGTATTAAAACATTTTTTTAATTTACTTCCCAAACAAATCTAATCACAGAAAGTGGCGTCCATGCGTCTTTGTATGAAAGTGTCATCACCAAATTATATATACAAAAATAAATTTTAAAGACTATTTTCCTCCTCTAAATGAGCATCTTTTGTGGCATTATTCTAAAGCAAATATAGACCTTATCAGGAGAAGTCTTTCGAAAGTTAATTGGATAAGATCTTTAAAGACCTTCATGTCAATGCCCAGATTTAATTCCTTACTAATTGTATTTTAAATGTATTTAATAAATTTGTTTCTAGCAAAACCACAACTTGTAGGGATAAGGACGCACCATGGATGAAATTAAACAAATATGTCGTGACAAGGCTAAAATATACAACAAATATGTAAAATATGGTCGCACTAATGCAGACAAAGAAAATCTACATAATATTACTCAACTAAGTGCTAGTCTGATAACTGACGCCAAGACAATATGTTTCCCAGCTTGGCAATAAATTGAATGATCCGCACTTAGGCTCCAAATCATATTGGTCTATACTTAAGAAGTTTTTACATAAAAAATGTTCCTTTGGTTCCTCCTATATTAGAATAATATTTCTATTACGGACATTTATAAAAAGCCTTCCTTATTTCATGAATTTTCAGTACTTTACTCCGTTTTGAATATAAAGCTAACACTAATATAAGCAGTATTAATTTTAGTGCAGACACCATCTTATCAATTATTCGTTCACTAATTCAAAACAAAGCTCATGTGTGGGATGATGTCTCTATTCGAATGATAAATATATGTGACGAATCATTTACTCTACCACTCTCAATAATCTTTAAAAATACATTAAATTCAGGTTAATATCCTTCGCTCGACACCCGGGGTGTTTTCTTAGATATATCTAAGGCATTTGATAGGGTCTGGCATGAAGGTTTACTTTATAAACTTTAAATATATTACAGCTGGTGTATCTCAAGGTTCGATTCTAGGGCCATTGTTTTTTCTTATTTATATTAACGATATCCCAGATAATTTGCAGTCTAATGTAAAAATGTTTGCTGGTGACACTTCTCTCTTTAAAGTCATGGATGATTATATGATCTCGTCCTCTATACTAAATAATGATCTTAAATTAACAGCAGATTGGGCTGATAATTGGAAAATGTCATTTAATCCAGATCCATAAAAACAAGCTGAGGAAATAACGTTTTCTTAGAAAATATTAACTAAAGAGCTTCCAATGCTATTTTTCAATGATAATAATGTCTCCTCAAAGGCAACACAAACATCTAGGAATAGTTTTAGACAAAAAAACTGAACTTTAATAATCATTTACGTAAATAAATTTTAAAAGCCAACAAAGGGATTGGATTAATTTTTACCAAGGAATACTACTAAGTAATATTTATAAAGCCTTCATCAGACCAAATTTAGATTACGGAGATATAATATATGACATTTCATACGACAAGTATATTTGTCAATAAGGTGAATCTGTCAAGTATAAGGCTTCACTGACAATTACTGGCGCTATATTTGGTACATCGCGTGAAAAACGTTATGATGAGTTAGGGTTAGAAAGTTTAAAAGATTGAAGATGGTGTAGAAGACTATTGCTTTTTTTTATTATTTAAAAGCCTTATTACCAGAAACAAGAACTCGGCCTTATAACGTTAGATCTTTTAGATCCTTTAAATTACCAATTAACAGGACAGAACGTTTTAAAGCAAGCTTTTTTCCTTTTTGTGCTGATAGCTGGGAAAAGCTTGATCCTAATATTCAAAATTCCCCTTCAATAATGTCCTTTAAATGGTCATTACTAAAATATGTACGTCCTACTGCATCACCTGCGCACCAAATGCACCATCCTCGTGTAACAAATGCACCATCCTCGTGGACTTAAATTACTCACTAGACTCCGTCTTGACCTCAGTGTTTATATATATCATTTTATCATTTTTAGTAATTCTTAATTTTTACAGGTAATGGTTTCTGACGATATCACTGTTTGTGCCTCGCAGGGACCATTGTCTTTCCTGTTGTATCGTGATGTCGGTTTTTGGTCTGTCCCTTTTGACTTTAATTGACTTTAATTAGCGCTGCAATATTAATTAATGCAGTAGCTAACTTTAATACTCCAAGCTCTTCCTCATTTAACTTCATGTTGTGTATCGAAATAATGGCATGTTTCGTTGTTATATGTGTCCTGAGTCCTTTAGAAGTTTTAAAGTATTATACTCTTTGACAACGTTCGTATTAATGATATACCAATTTTGCCTTTAGACTGCTCTTCAACTGAACAGATTCTTCTGTATGGCAGAAGTAGATATAATAATACCTTTAATCATATTGTAATAGCTAATGTAATCAAATATATCATGGATACAAAAAGATTTGAAGGGCCTTTGATATGAAAAACCCACTAACCTATAGTACCTATCTTCTATTTATTTTTTCTTCGGGCAATGCTCCCTGGCGATATCACGTTTGTGCTTTGTGGGGAACATTCTTACTCCTTTGTATTGTGATGTCCTGCCCTCTTTGTTTATTGTCCATGTTTTTATTTTCTTAAATGTTTTTTTTTGGGGGTTTATTGTAAAGTGAGTTAATTTATTTTTGTAATTTTTTAGTTTATTGAATAGAAAAAAAATATTTATTTATAAGTAAGAAAAGTTCAGCTGGACCAAAGAGAAAAGTTTATGCTTATCGTTTGCCACTTCGTAGCTTTCCAATTTACAAGTAGTGTTTTATTACTCATTTTTCTACATTCTTGTAAAAGGAATTTCTTCTTCATAAAAATAGTGGTGAGTAAAATGCGTGTACGAATGAAAACATTCTATGACATATATGATATAAAAAACAAGAATGGCTTTGTAGGAATGAAAACTGGTTTGAATCGAATAATTTAGCTGGGTTTCGAAAGTTTATCTGAAAGGATAAATATAGGTAAATAAATAAGTAAATAAATAAATAAATAAAAGATGGTACAGGAGAATATGTTTTTACTATAGATAAATAACCAAGCTTCACTATAAGAAATATCAAGAAATCCGCTGTACAATCTCAGAAATAATGCAATCACGTAATCATCGGAAAAAGTGTTTTAAGACTCCAACATGATTTCAATATTATCATCTTTCAAAGTCCCAGTTGTGATCATACTAGCCGAAAATAAATGCAGAGCCAAATTATGGTACAGACGAGAAATTAAAATTAAAATCTTAAAAAAATATTTATTTTATTCAAAAAGACATATTACAGTCAAACCTCTCTATAGGAGACACCTACGGTTCCTGGAAAAAGTGTCCGCTATAACCAGGTGTCCGCTATATAGAGGTTTCCGAAATTCCTACTAAATTCGGTTCCAGGGGTTAGAAGAAAAGGCGTAATCTATCTCATAAGGGTATTTCTTGCTCATAACGGGTTTCTACTGAAAAAATTGTTTTATGTTTGCTTGTTTAAGACTGTTAAGACTTAATGTTTCGATTTTTCGTTTTCTGGAGATCAAAGAGTCATCGCATGGATGAAAACATTGCAAAAGTCAATGAATGTTTGAAGTGACTTGAATGGTGATTTTCCTATAACATACTTGCCCTTTTTAAACCTTTGTAGTAGTTTATCGTTTCAGACAGGGGTGTCCGCTATAGAGAGGTAAATTTCAAGGTGAAAGTTCACGCGGTTCCGAAAAAAAGTGTCCGCTATAACCAGTGTCCGCTATAAAACTGTCCGCTACATAAGAGGTTTTTCTATGAGAGTTTGACCGTGATGCGGCCAGTTCCGAGAAAAAGTGTCCGCTATGACCAGTTGTCCGCTATATAGCCTGTCCGCTATAGAGAGGTTTGACTGTATCTATTATTCGATCACTTGATCAAAGTAAAGCTCATGGATGGGACGAAGTTTCTATTAATATGGTGAAATTATGCGATGAATCAATACTCTTCCCCTATCAATAATCTTTAAAAAAGCAATAAATTCAGGCTATTATCCTGATCAGTGGAAAAAAGCAAATGTTGTCCCGGTTCATAAAAAGGAAAGCAAAAATTTGTTAAAAAATTATAGACATATCTCTTTGTTGTCTATTTGCGGAAAGATCTTTAAAAAATGTATTTATGACTCACTATACACTTACTTTGAGTCAAATGATTTGTTGTCTCCCTGTCAATCAGGATTTCGTAAAGCAGATTTTTGCATATCACAGTTACCTGCTATAATTCATGAGGTCTACTCAAATTTTGATGTATGTCCTCCTCTTGAAACACGAGGTGTATTGTTAGATATTTATAAAGCATATGACAGGATCTCGCATGAAGGTTTAATATTTAAATTGAGAACTTATT
The DNA here is from genome assembly GCA_027564595.1 of Bythotiara depressa. NCBI lineage: Eukaryota > Metazoa > Cnidaria > Hydrozoa > Anthoathecata > Bythotiaridae > Bythotiara > Bythotiara depressa. Next base: position 3,820 of record JANTOQ010497902.1, on the reverse strand, counting down.
GTTTTACTGGTCCTATTTTAAATATTATAAAAAGTTTTTTAACTATAGAATGTAACTAAACGGTCAAACCTCATCATGGAAGGATGTTTTAACTGGTGTGCCTCAAGTTTCAATTCTAGGTCCTTTGTTTTTTCTTATTTACATTAATGATATCCCGGATGAACTGCAATCCAATATAAAAATATTTGCTGACGACACATCTTTATTCAAAGTTATAAATAATTATATTACATCGTCAGATGTTCTAAACGGTGATCTTAGTTTAATTGCTAACTGAGATTTTCGGTGGAAAGCGTCTTTTAATCCAGATCTTTCCAAACAGGATGAAGAAGTTATATTTTCGACAAAGATTGTCAACACTCAAAATCCAATACTAACCTTTAACAATGGTACCGTTTCTTCTAAGGAAGCACACAAAAACTTAGTATGGTGCTAAACAAAACACTCAGCTTTGATCATCATATCAAAGAAAAAATTTCCAAAGCTAACAAAGGAATCAGCCTTATTAAACGCCTTTATAGATTCTTACCAAGACAATCACTGCTCAATATTTACAAATCTTTTATCAGACCTCATTTAGACTATGGTAGTATAATTTATGATAATCCATATAATGAATCCTTTTGTCAAAAAAATGAGTCTGTTCAAAATAATGCGTCCTTAGCAATTACAGGTGCTATTCATGGTACTTCTCATGAAAAATTGTATCAGGAACTAGGACTGGAAAGTTTAATGGACAGAAGATGTTTCAGACGTCTCTGTTTTTATTTTAAAATTATAAATAATAAAACTCCGTTCTATTTAAAAACTTTTTTACCGAAATCGAAAACGCAATCTTATGAGCTCAGGTCAATGATCCTCATATTGATACCCCAAAAACAGATCGCTTTAAGGCATCATATTTCCCATGTTGTGCTAGTAACTGGAGTCAGCTTAATCCTAATATTCAAAACTGTCCCTCGATTTCGATTTTTAAAAATTTTCTTCTAAAATTCATGCGCCCAGATGCCATGTCTGTTGATGGTGTTCATAATGGAATTAAATTGCAAACTAGGCTCCGTCTTGGCCTCAGTCATCTCCGTGAGCAAAAATTTCACCACAATTTCAATGATGCTATCAACCCTTTCTGTTTATGTAGAACAAATGCACTTGAAACGAATGAATATTTACTTTTACATTGTTTCTTATTTCTGTACAGCGTATTTCACAATCTCCGTGCTATCAATGTCACTATTCCGATTAAATAGCATCTCAATCGTTAATCTCCTTCTTTATGGTAATAAAGCCTTTAGTACCAACTTGAATATAATACTAATTTCTAATGTAATTAAGTTCATGATACAAACAAAACGATTTGAGGAACCATTTATGTGATCCAAATATGAGTATAGCATAAATCTAATTCTGATCTTGCATGTATTTATTCGTTTGTATTTTTTGATTTCTTAATCTTTATTCTTTGCGTAGGGAAGTTTCCCCTGGCGATATCACGTATGTGCCTTGCGGGGACAACTTCCTATATAGTCCTGTATTGTCCTGTCGTTTGTATGTATGTCCACGTATTTGTTTTTTGTTTGTTTATATTTTCCATTTATTAAAGTGTGTTAATGTTGTAAAATCTTACTTTCGTATAGAAATGTTTTTATAAAAAGTCTTAAAATCTTAAAATAGACACTTCCCAAATTGATGAGGTCTAAACGTGACAAATGAAGTCGCACGAAATTTTCTTTAGTTTTATGAAATAACGGATTTCAAATTCAGATTCCTTATCTCAATATATATATGAGCTGAATATTTCAGAACAATATAGCATGTACATAACTTTTAAAGTTTTACATCAGCACGAGGCTAAACATGACAAGCTCGAATATAGGTAGGTTTTGACCGTGGAAGTGACGCTGCGAAGAAACGAAGAAATAGAAACACTTTTATCGCGTAAGCATGTTGTGCATTCTCAGGTAATAACTATCAGTTTGTTTATAAACTTGCTTTGAATAATTTTCCCCTTCTTTGAAGAAGGTTCACCGTTGTTTCCCTGACTGTGAAAATCATGTTTTTGATTTATTGACTCTCTTACTTTCTTCACAGTTGCTTCCTTTATATTGCGGTAGATGAAAAAGTAATGGCGCCTGCAATTGTATTTTTAAAGAATATCAAACATTACTAATAAATTAAATAATTATTGAACAAATACTTGTAACTAATACTATTTTATTGCTATATATTTGGACAAGTTGTTACGAATAGTATTAATACTGGAATAACTTATTTAAAGGAGAAGATTAACAACACTAACAAAGGCATTGGCCTAATTAAACGTCTTTTTACATATTTGCCAAGACATTCTTTACTTAATATTTACAAATCTTTTATTAGATCACACCTTGACTATGGGGATATAATTTATGACAACCCACTTAATGATACTTTTGCCAAAAAATTGAATCTGTGCAATATAATGCGTCTCTGTCAATAACAGGTGCCATCTTCGGTACTTCCCGCGATAAATTGTATCAAGAAGCGCAGGACTAGAAAGTTTAAAAGAAAGGAGATGGTATAGGCGGTTATGCTTCTATTATAAAACTAAAAATAATCTAACTACTAGTTATTTAACAAAACTATTACCTGAATTAAGAATACAGCCTTAAAACCTTATGACCTTTTAATTTTTAATATTGGACCTCCAAGAACAAATCCTTTTAAAGCATCTTTTTTTCCTTCGTGTGCAATTAATTTGGAACAGCTTGATCCTAACATTCGTAGTTCTCCATCCTTATCATCTTTTAAGCATCGGATGCTAAAATTTATAAGACCTACGGCCGTACCTATTTACCATGTTCATAATCCACGTGGATTAAAGTTATTAACTAGAATCCGCCTTGATCTTAGCCACCTCCGTGAACAAGTCTCGCCACAAATTTCAAAATAACATAAACCCTTTTTGTTTATGTGGAACTAATTCGATCGAAACTAATGAACATTTCCTATTGCACTGCCCTATGTTTTCTGCTCAACGACGTATACTTTTTGACAACCTTCGTGCCAAAAACGTTTTCCTTTTACCGTTAAACTGCTCTTCATTTGTAAAACTTCTTCTTTATGGTAATGATATTTATAGTTTAAATATCAATAAAATTATTCTTTCTCTTGTTATTGAATATCTTATTCAATCTAAACGATTTGATGAGCCACTGTTATAAAAATATTTTGCTTGACCTATGTTTTTTGTTTACTTGTTTGGATTTTGTTTGTTCATCCCTATTAATATATCACTGCGTGAAATAGGTGCTTATACAAGGGAAAACCGGAGTCCGTATATATGCAGAATAACGGAATTATACGGAATAAAACGGATAAAGTAAATAATCGTAAGTTTCTGAAACAGGATAAGCCCGGATAAGTGTTTTTAAAATTAGCGGACTTATCCGGAGCAATTAATATCCCGTTGATATCAGATTGGCTTATACGGACATAAACGGTCCCTCATTTTTCCGGATTAGCTTGCGTTCAGTGTTATCTACATCAATCCAATCAGAACTGATCATGCAAAAGCTACAATTACGATTAACCATTTACAACGGCAATTAAACGAATCCAAGTATGACGTTATCATAAAGGTTTGCATCTTAACGAACGGAGAACTGGCAGATTAGCAGTGAATTTGAGCAAAGCTTTGCGATCACATTGAAGATCACAAACGACAGGTAGTTTTATTGTAAATATAAAAAATATGTAAATTATTCCAAAAATTTGGTGAAATGTGGGTCGTCACTTGCCTCTGACACAACTGATGACAATGGTCCTATTGATGAGTTAAGGA
>JANTOQ010497680.1:0-11217 GCA_027564595.1 Bythotiara depressa | reverse complement strand
AAATTTAGGTGTTCTAGGATAATAACAATGTCTTCCTGGGAAATGGAGGTGTTCTAGAAGACTTCAGAAACTTTATATAATTCTACTAAAAATGCCCTTCCTGGCATTTCAGAACACCTGTTTTCCTAGAACACCTCCGTTGGCTGCTTCTGTACCTTGGTGTCCAATTGGCTCAAGTATTGGTACGACTTAATATTTCCGTATTTGTTGGTGCAGGTAATTTGGTTATACAAGAATTTCCTTTGAGAGTCAGTCACCCATTAAAACAGAGCAGACATTCACCTCAGAAGATATTCTTGGAAAGGTCTAACAGTATGTACTGTATATTCATCATATTGTTTCATTTGCTAACTTACTAAAAAATATTTTTGAGATGACGCCTGATTAATTATGCATGACCAATTTACCAACAAAAGTTGTAAACATTTGTTATCGGTTGGATAAGCAGCGAAATTTTTTTTTATTTTATTTTTTATTTTATTTTTTTTATTGTGACATTTGATAATACTAACAAACGTTATTGTAGGCTAATATGCGGTCATATTTCTTCTTGATTAACAGGAAAGTTTGAATCGTCCATATATAATCTTTTGACTGAAATTCTTTGTGGCGGGATTAATTAATTAATTTATGAAGAAAAATTTTACAAATTAATTTACTGGCCGTCTTTAACCTTTTAATGCATAGATAGATTCCCCCCTGGAAAGAAGTCAAATCATTGTTCATTTCTTTGTTATTTTGCTTTCTCCAGGGTGTTGATTATTAGAAATATAATTGATTACTGGAAATATAATGTAAAATAAATTTGGTAAATGCTGATAAGACCCCCTGATTCCTCATGAAATTATAAAGGTTTCCAATGGGAAGTTTAATATAGCCAGGAGGTACGTTTACGAATTAAAGATATAATAGTAAACCTCACTCTTAGGGTGGTTGAGTCTTGGTGTTCTTATGTTTTTAAAAAGTGGATCGTTACTAGTAGATATACAATGTTGGGCATAAATAAATAAATAAATAAATTCTACATCAGGGGTCTAAAACCCCATAAGTGGCAATAATTTTGTCCCAGATTATAGTTGCTAGGTAATTATAGTTGCCAGGTAATTATTTTACCTAGGTTTTTTAGAAGGGGAAAAACCCGTAGGAGTGGGGTTTGTCTACAGTTTATTTTATTCAAGGACGAATAAATTAATAAGTAACCACGCCATAAATTTTTTGCTTTTCTTCAGAGTATTCGTGCTCCATGTTCATCATCTCAAACATTAAATATGAATATACTGTAACAAGTAGGATGCGTGTATGAATTTGAGATAGCGAGATTTAATACTATGTTTTCATTAAAAAGAACGTTCTAAAAAGTTCTAATTTTGTTCAAGTACGGGGATATTTCCTCTACAAAACCTCAGTGCAAAGACGTTCTACAAAACCTCAGTGAAAAGACGTTCTACGGTGTTTAGGTATTTTCAGAAAATACACATTGATAAATTGCGTTTAGTCAAAAGAGGTGTATCAAATAAATGAAAAGTCCTCTGCCTTGTTACGTACTAGAAGACGAGTGAAATATAATTGTCAAGACATAACATAACAATTAAATATAATTTAATCAAATCCTTTTTTTATATTGGAAGGTGATTTATAAACACACTTCAAAATGTAATTCTGTTTTGGAATAGTGCTGATGTCCGCTTTAAATGGCAATGTTGATATTTCTTTTCATAAATCATTGCGCAATATTACGTCATCTTTTCAAAACAGCACTTCTGTACATTTTAATGAAAACAGATGAAAGATTCTGATTCCTTGTCAAAAAGTAAACAAAAAAATAATTTTTTGGAGTTCTTAGTAAATCAGGGAAGCGTTATCACCTGTTAGAAAATATTCAATAACCCAAGTCTCTTTATCATAACGAGGCTTGGGTTGCAAAATCGAAATATAACAAGGCTTTGACCGGATATAGTAATAAGCCCAAAAAAATAGGCTCTATCATCAAACGATATACACGGTTTTTATAAGAAGCCAAATTTTGTCCTTTGTGCTCAAAGCTTCTTATATCGTATAGACATTTTCCCCTAGTAATAAAAGTGTCTCAAGAGTTACTTAAGAAAGGGTACATATTTTATAAAAACAGTGACTCAATATTCAACGGAAATGTATAAGAATGTTTCGCTACTTAACGCAAATATTTAGTTTTGTTCGAGAATCAACAAAGCAAAACAAAAGGGATGAATGATTTAATGTCGGGATGCGTTTCGAGAGATACTTCTCCCATCATCGGGTAGTGAGAGATTGGTGAAAAATCTCGTTTATATACGAACAAAGGAGGATCGAAATTTAGTTACTTCACACCTGCACCAGCGAAAGTGACTTAGTTACTTCACACCTGCACCAGCGAAAGTGACGCGAAAATGACAGTAGCATGCAAAGAACACTTTACCCGAAAGTGACAGTAGCATGCACAGAACACTTTACGCGTAAGTACTAATCCCGTGGCGGATCAGAGTATAAAATATCGCACCTCTACGGACAAATGTTTTCCGGACGTAAAAGTGACAATGCCGCGATCTGTTATCAAGATCTGTCAATTCCACTAATTAGTTATTTATTATCGTTTTGGTATCAAAGCTGGCATCCATATATCTGGTACATTATGTAGACTGACAAACGCCAATATGTTCTATTTAAAAGTGATCGGGTTAAATATTTATAAAACGTGAAAAAATAAACTGGTGAAGCCATCTTATTGACCAGATTCTTGTAAACAAACCATCTTATTGACCAGATTCTTGTAAACAAACGCATATATAAGTTCATTTTCCCAACTGAGTTTGAACTATCGTAAAACCGGTTTTCATGAAACCGAATTGACAAATAAGAATACTTTATTTTTATGGGGTTTTGAGCGATAAATTGTTTAGTTTTCTCATTTCTGCCTTTATACCCTGTCCTATTGGTTAGGTTTTTAACCCGATAGTCAATTATACACCACGCACTTGACTCCAGTCATCTATAATAGTTCTAAAACAACGCTTTTTACAAATAGTTGTGAATATTTTCGTCACAACCTTCTTGTGTTTGCGTAACTAACGAGTAGCAAATGACTTCCGAATATCTTCCAACGTTAACAACTTTATATAATCTTAATGAATTAATAAGATTATTTTCCGCAAACTTCCGTGTACAAGCCCACAGAAACATAAAATATTTGTCCATTTGTTAGGATTCATCCTTAGCTACAATTATTAAGTTTGTCAAATAGTGGTGTTGATTCATTCTGTAATAGAGATAATGGAACAGATCAAATAAAAGCTTGTAACAATGAGACGGGGGTTGCACCCGACTAATAAGAGATGTATATCTCGTAATTTGGTGCTAAATATTTTTATAACTTCACACATTCTCACCCCAGTTGCTTTTAACATCCCTAATATATAAATTTATAAATATATAGATATATATAAACAGAAGAACAAAAAACGGGGGAGAGTATCCAGTTGTTTTTTATCATTAGAAACTAGTAGCTACGTCATAAAATTGATTTCATATTTATTTTCTTTATGACAAGAAAATATAGCACACTATCGACATGCGCAAAATGTGTGCCGATGCCGATTGCCTGGGGGAGCTTTCCAATTAATATCTATAGTTGTCGCTTTTATATAATATAAAGTAGCAATCCTGTTTCCGCTTTCCGTTTCGAACCCTCAACGTAATCTTCTTGTAATATTTATCTTTTGTTTGCTTGTTTGTTTGTTTCTCTGAGATGACAAGGAGAGGCCTATTGCACACTTGATAGAAAATATTAAACAACAAGTGATAACTAACGTCTTGTTTACACGACGAGACCTGATATGAACTCAAACAAGTTTGAGATTTCTATTGCACATGCGCAGTTGTTCATTTGTCTTCAACTATTTATTCAGTATGTAACTCATATTGGTTTGAGTTGATGTTGGGTCTCGTGCAAATAGGACCTAACAGGAGGTTATGAACTCTGTCAATTCATCAAGCAATCAATTCTCTAAATGTCTTTTGCATCCTGTGTATATTTTCTTTTATTCTTAATAGTTGATTTACTGGCAAAGACGACGGATATAAAAATAAATTCGTCTTTGAAAAATATACACATTAATAAAAAAAAACGCATTTAAAAACGTTTAAAAAACTCATAAAATGTCTGTGACGACAACAAATCTTTAGAGTAATATTTGGTAAGAATATATGAAATAGTAAATTCCAATCTTGTACAAAATGCTTAATTATTTTAATATTTCGTACCACCAAGGAAACAAGCAAATAGATGAGGATATGTTTGGATATTTATGCTGTGTCCTTGCATCTGACTGAAACACATCACTTGTGTGATGTTGCTGGTAGAATCCTCACTGAAAGCTTGCAGCATCACTGATAAGCACCGTTTCATTTGGCAATTTTCCAAGATAATTTCAAAAAAAGAGGTTTGTTGTGTGCGGGATCACATTTTTAAATCTCGTTATTCTGATATCGTTTTCATGAAAACGGGTACAATGCTGAAAAAACACGTCTTTGATTGCCGTTTCATTTTTCGAGAATTGTACCTATGGACGTCCATGGTATACCCAACTCCTAATTGTTCCCTATATCTAGAGGTCACGTATTTTCTAATTGATGGTACAGGCGTCATCACATTCTTGCAGTTAGCGCAGAGACAAAGACATTTTTTAAACATTTAACATCTTCTTCCGATTATCGGTAGGCCACTACTTTCCACCAAAGGCTCTAAAGGCAAATTTCAACTTAATAAATTTTGCCAGGTGGGCAATTTTGCTCGTGGATTTTACTGGGCGTGCTATCTGACGCATAATCCATTCTTTTACACACCTGCACATGCGCAGTAATATTTTCCGTGAATAAAGTTCCTCCCAAACGGGAAAACGTTATGTAGAAATTGGACATAAGGACTGAAAGAACTACAACTGTCATTGACAACGTCACAACTGTTTCTGAGAATGATTATTTTTAGAATTTCAAATTTAAACCTTTAATACGTAAGCATACCTCCTGGTTATATTAAACCTCATTGGAAATATTTATAATTGTATGAAGAACCAGCGGATCTTATAAGCCTTTACCAAATTTATTTTACATTACATTTTCAATAATTAACCCCCTGGAAAAAGTGAAATAGCAAAGAAATGACCAATGATTTGATTCCTTTCCGGGAACACTATGCATTAAAAGGTTAACCATGTTCAACACTAGTCAGACTGTGCAAAAATTACTTGTTGTTGTTGCACGTAGCTATTTGACAAACTCGTTTCATTTTATTTATTAAAATAACATAGAAAAAAAATAGAAAGATTTATTATCTAGAACTGATCGTAATTACCATAGAAAATTAATTTGAGAACAGACATTTTGGTTGAGATTTTTTATGTCAAGCAGGATATCTGGATACAAAAACCAATTAATCCCTCAAATGATGTATTTAAATAAAAATGCATTTTTTGACTCGTCTAATTAGAAAGAACTGTTTTCGTGATGAATATTTCACTTAAAGGAATGTTATGCAAGTAAACCTTGCATTATTGGTACACAACAGACCTTCCCCGGATTTGCGTCACCAGACGACATGTTATTCTTTCTCCCGGGTTTGGTAAAAAACAAATAGCAAAGAAACCGGGGTAACATACATTAAATGGTTAAGCCCTTATTTAATTAGCAGAAATTAATTAGCGGAAATTAACTAGCAGAAATTAAGTCAAAACATCGAAACCATTCCCAAACTCCACTAAAATTTTCTGTTGGTTTTTATGAAAGTTGGCGTTCAGTTGGAGTTCCATGACCAAAATATATCCCTACACGTGTTTCAAATTTCAAATTTGTTTGGTAAAAATAATATTTCTTTCGGTTACAATATGTGATCAAAATTTACCGAATTGTGAAGGTACTCATCGCGCCTCGTTTTGATGCAGAACCTTATTTTTAAAATTGATATAAAAAATATTCAGGGGTGATGAGGAGTTCGAATTTTAAATCCATTTCTCATAAAAATCAGCAGAAAATATCTTGCGACAGCACGGGCTAATTATTAATGATTAACAATGATTAAAATTATTTTTGCAATTTCGATATTTTTTAAGCATACCTTAAAATATTTTAACCTCGTACTGTTCGTATACAACTTGTTTTTACACTGGAGTAGATTTTTCAGATATTTTCATTAAGACAGTAAAATAACACACACAAAACGACTTAAGACTTATCATGTAAAACATAAACTTATTCTAAACTGCATAAATATTTAAATTATTTCGCCATATATTTTGTACTAGATTTAATGTTTTCCTTTGAACTACATAAAGAATTAAGATTCCTAGATATGGTTTAGCCTCCTGATAAACAGGAAAATGATCCGACACCTAACTAACTGCTTGTTCACATTTAGATAATTAAACAATGCTGTCTGGAGTTGGTCTTAAAGTCATAATTATCTCCATGGTAGCGACATTATTTTATGAAAATATGTTTGTGTCCTATTTACATTTAAACTACGCGTACGACAATGTTAATGATGTTTCTATAATTGCATTCTTAACCCTTCAATGCATAAGCATACCTCCTGGTTATATTAAACTTTCCGTTGGAAACCTTTATAATTTTATGAGGAACCGGAGGGCCTTGTCAGGTTTTATCAAATATATTTTACATTACATTTCCAATAATTAATCCCCTGGAAAAATCAAAATAACAAAGAAATAACTAATTATTTGATTCTTTTCCGGGACGCTATGCATTTAAGGGTTAATCTACTGCACGCCAGGATATTGTATGCAAAATATTTGCATAGGAAACCGTGCCAGAGGATCGTCTTATAATTAATGCTTCGTTTAAAAGCGCAATTAATTTTAATAAAAGGAATAAATCCGAATTCCCTGTCACACACAAAAAATTTTCCAAAGAGGGAAAATTGTCTAATAATATAGCCACCATGTTGAAAATTCTCAACACGGAAGGAAAATCTGTCTCGACCAATTAAAGTCGTTGATTATCTTTCTTGGGAAACCTTACAGCGGGTTAACATACACAAAAGTAAACAATAGCGTGCACTGATACACACAGTTTTGAAAAAGAAAAAGTGCCAGAAAATGTAAAGCCACATTAGAGAGTTACTTAACTGTTGGAAGATTTTCGAAATGTTCACACAAAAAAAAACCACAAAAATCGACGAGAATAGAAACGAGCTACTCACCAGTATCAATAGTTTTATTATCCAGATCCAACAACTTCTTAATGAGAAAAGATCTTGGCATTTTCAATGGAGGTTTTTAATAATAACAAAAAATACCTCTATATCTTACTAATATCTTGCTTGTTGTGTATTTAGTTGTAGCAAAGTATATATTTGATATTTATACGCGTAAACTGTCGTTAAAAAGTCGTAAACATATTGATGGGAGGGGGTTTATTCTTGTCAGCTGCAACAAATGGTAATAAATGAAATAATGTATTTGCATGCTTACTAATTTATTAATTTATTAATCAAGACAGATGGAGGAAAAAAGTCGTTGATATTGGAATGTTTAAAAGAGTAACACAATAAGAAATAATTTTTCTGTAATATCGTTGTGTGATAAATGTAATTACTGAGGTATTCATCACATTATCAATCTTTTCATTTAAAACTAATATATTAATATATCTTTCTATTTGTTATATTATATTTGTTATATTTGTATATGAGCAGCTAATAATTATTTATTCACCTTTTGTAAAAATACGAGATCAGAATTATTTGAAAGATTGTAACCTCCATAATTCCCTTATTATCTCCATAATTCACTTATTATCTCCGTAAAATTCTGTTCATTGATTTTATTTGACTGGAAAGTACGGTTTTCAAACTTAACCATATATGTATATAATGTTCCAGATAAAACATATCAACTGTGCTTTTTATCTGGCTATAGTTTTTGGAACATTAAGGGGAATTTTGGTTTACAAGTCGCTTAAAACCTTTATATTTACAGTGGTTATTAAAAACAATTAAAACGATAAAAAAAGGTGCGTCACATGATGTGTATCAAAGCCGATAACGTATGCAATGACTATTATTTTACAATTTTACAACTTATAAGGTTAATCAAGGTTAAAGGTGAAATTCTAAGGAGGAAAAGTATATTTAGGAATTGTTAATATGTTAATACACTACAATTAACAAAAATGATAAAATTTGGGTCTGGTTGCTATGGTAACCGGGTTGCTAGGCAAAAACAACATATTTTGGTTATATCGCCCCGCCAAGAAAATATCAACAACAGTCTGATGAAATAATCTCAAAGTTGAAACATTTCGCCATATCCGTTCATTGTTAGTTCTTGGCTTCTCCATTTTTAGACGTGCTAACGTCTTATTTCATCCCAGTCTGAGGCAAGCGAGGCATCCCCCCCCCCCCCCTTCTAGGGCGCAATGTCACCATGGTTAGTTTAGAAACAAAGTACCAAATTTATCAAAGATCCTTAAGTCTATAAAGTTTACGCGTAGTTCGTGTGTTTTAAAAACTTGCACTTTACTTGTGGCCCGCTAATTAATCTATCTAACTTATTTTTTGATTAATTTTAGTAGCTAACTGATTACGGTATCCTAGTTAAATGACTACGCGTAATAATAACTGGAATATTCCTACTATAAGCGCCTCTAAAACGGGTTACAACCCGTTGCTAAGGGCACTGCTAAGGCACCAGATTTAGCAGGTAGGGTAATAAATTCCAGTTTATCACAAGGAAAACGCAATTTTAAATGTTTTTTCTGTGCAATAATCAGATTCTACGGTAAATTTAGCTTCTAGGGAGATCATAACTTATTTTTGAAAAATTATGATTTTCGGAGGGGGAGGGGGGGAGGGAGGTGGTGTTCCACCTTAAATGTTTAAATAGCTACATTTATTTCTTATTTATTACACATATTGATTTTTAAATACTTTTCTTGTTTTGACACTATTATTTACACTAATAGCTATCGCATTAATAATAATTAATAACTTTGATATATTTTCTGTCTCGTGTGTGTACTGTGTAGCTAGGTAGCTGCAGCTAAACTGTACTAGACAGTTTCACAGCAAACATAATAAGAGCATAAAAACTTGCTGAACTTGTTTTGACACTACCTAGGTGCTCAAGTCGGTTGCTTAAGGATCATTGAAGGAGTAGCATTTATAGTTCTCGCATCAAGCTTAATTTCCGCTACTTACTTTTATTGCGATTGTAGCTACCGTATTTCCTCAAATAAACGCGTTTATTTTTTTCAGAGCAAAAAAAGTGCAGCGTTTATTGGAGGGCAGCGTTTAATAGAGGGTGAAGTTTATCATAAAAATTTAATTTAGGAATAGAAAATAATATTCCTAGCTAACAGTTTTACGCGGTATTGTTTTAACACATTACATAAAAAATAGCGCAAATGATCTCTGAACAATCTACATAATGTTTATTTCTTCTTCTTCTGGGTCATCATCGATTAGATGGAATGGTTCGCATGTATCTTCTTTATCCGAATTTATTTATTCAAAAGGATTTGTATCTAGCGAAGTATCTGTTAGAGATTCCGACGCATTCTTTAACACCGAATACAAGCACGATTACTCTAAATATCATCTTTTTATTGCCACATTGTTTAAGTGTTGCTTCTAATAAACGCCGCATTTTAATTGCGGCGTTTATTAGAGGGCGGCGTTTATTTGTGGGCAGCGTTTATTGGAGGAAAATACGGTACCTCGATTCTTTATTTCCATAGATCGCGGGATTTCTAAAATGTTTGAAAGAGAAAATGCTTGCTTGTGATAAAAGTAACAAATTAGGTATTATTTATTATTTAATTTAAATAAATTTATTTTTATATGTATATATATTTTGTAGCTTCTTAAATAAACTGTACTTTTGGAAGGCGATCATTTATTGACCAATGGTTGTGACTGTTACCCCCGTTTTTGCCTGTTTAAATTGAAAATCAAACATGATTTTGTAACAAGATTATATAAAAGAAAAATTATATATCCAGACTGACTGATCTCCTCCAGCTAGTCTCCTTAAATAAGTTCGGAAGCGCTATTTAAAGAGGAGTAAGTATTTAGTAAATTTTGTGTTCTTGAAAACTGATTTATAAATTCTTACACCCGCCAATCAAAAATCAAAGATTTTCTTTTAACCTTTTAAGGCAAAAGCAAACCCCCTGGTTATATCAAACGTCCCAATGGAAACCTTTATAATTTTGTGAGGAACCAGGGAGTCTTATCAGCTCTTACCAAATTTATTTTACATTATATTACCAATAATTAGCCCCCTGAAAAAAAGAGCAAATTAGCATAGAAATGACCAATGATTTGATCCCCTCCCCGGGACACTATGCATTGAAGGGCTAATAACGCTATTTCGCACCAGGTGAAAAAAGTCAGCTGAGATCAGAGCCAAGTGTTTAATTAATAATGATCCATTGAAATATTTAAAAGCACATTTCACTCCCGTGCGTGGCATATGACAAAAATTACATTTATCAGCTGGCATGCTATCATTGATTCTTTTCAGCAACGAAATCAAACAGCAATTTGAATTAAATTTGAATTAAATTGTATGTTCTCTTATGAAAGCTTTTAGATTATGCTTCTTAATTGCTCCAAGAAGCTTAATTAAACGTCTCAGTTGTGATCAATTATTTGGTTCAGTCTTATGTTCGCTTAACATCCAAAAACTAATCTTTTTGAAACTCTGGTGTTTGAATGTCATTTCTACACTAGTTTTACTCTCTCTTTTTTAAGGAAACGGATTTATGGCATTTCGCGGAATGGAGCTCAATCTATGTTTACATTCAATATAAACCATATCTGGTATGTAATTTTTTCTACACATACGCACTTGCTAATTTAACGGAAAATATATATATTGCGCATGTGCAGTAGAAATTACAAACCGGTTTGAGTTAATATCGGATGTCCAAGTAAACAGGGCTTAAGACCTAATGGTTTAAGACGCGCAATGGTAGGAAAGCAAAAAAGCAAAAATAGGTGCCTGGCCCGCCCATAGTTAGTAGGTAACTAGGTATAGTTAGTAGGTAACTAGGTAGTTTAAAAAATACTTTTTTATATTTATGTTTATAATATTTTCAAATGAATTTTATTTTGTAGAATTCTTTCAATTATTATTTTTTTTTTTTATATATATATACAGTATACTCTCGACAAGTGAAAGCCTC
>JANTOQ010497569.1:0-11217 GCA_027564595.1 Bythotiara depressa | reverse complement strand
AAGTGACATGATTGAACCTCTGCGTAGGAGAGCGCAAACGAGCAAAACATTGTAGTGACCATGAAATAAAATAAAATTTTGAAAGATCCTTTGGTATGAAATATGGATTGTCATCTACAAAATCAAGTTATGATTAATAAAGCAATAGTGTAGAAATATATACTAATTTAAATTTACTTTTCCACTATGTATATGGCGAATTAACCACATAAACTTTAAGTTTTATATCCGGCTCCTTCCCACTTGCTTCGAAGCCATGACAGTTAAGTGTTTAAAACAGGAAAAAATTACGACATCCGATTTTGCAGGCTGGCTAAGTGGAGTTACGAGAAATGGAGAGTTACGGGAAAAAAGTTGAGTTACGGAAACCACGCCCACTTTTTCATATACTACGCCCATTTTCCCTAACTCTCCACTTATTTTCAATATTAAAATTTGGAGAGTTACGGGAACTGATAACTCTCCACTTATCTTCGTCGTTAGTTAATAGAGAGTTACAGAAGTTGGAATCTCTCCATTTATTTTATGTTAATTTTATATTAATTGTTAAAATTACCAAATGGTGAACTTTCGAGGTCAAGTCGAAATTCTTAAAAATCAATTTTCTGAAATTTTAAAAAGTGGGCGTGGTTTTCCGTAACTCTCCACTTAGACGAACTGACATCATCGTGACAGTAGAAGATGCGAATCGTAGGTAGGAGAGCTTCAGTTTTTCAATATAAATTTAAAAAACGTACTTTTGTCCTTTTATCGTATAGTTAGTATAAGATCAGACTCCACAGACTAAAAGTTCGAGGCCGTACTGAGAAAAAAGATTTTCTTCACATTTTTCTGATTCAGAGAGATGCTTTCTACTACCACGATGTCGTCAAAACACAGTCAAATGCGACCATATTTAGACCATTAGGGCCGTATAGAGGAAATAGCCATTTTTGAAGGGTGTGTGAGCGGGAATAAAAATAAAAATGGCAGATGAACGAAGGAACAAAGTTTAATTGCGTATTTCTTCCTCTGGATGAAACATTAAACAAAAATAATTTTGAATTCCCTTATGTTTCTACAATGTTGTTGTTATAAAGTTCACTTGAATTTGATGAGGACAAGGAGATGAGGATAATCCCAAGGTCAATGGCTTGTCTAGCCTAAAAGATTCAATTTTACTACTAAGAAGTAAAATGAACTTACTAATTAGGCATACAGCTCTCCTTCTGCATGGTTAGTGCCACATCTTTCACCTACGAAGATGATAACACATACTCTCCATCACAGATACCTGCTATGATTTTTCAACTTCTTTAGCATGAAAGTTCTTCTGCAATGATGAAATTTCTCGTTATACATTCTACGCGTTTATAGTGGCAGTTAACGCACGTTATCTGATGTGATGACTTTTTCACAAGCTACTAATTGATAACTAATACATCATTTCACCATCCAAGAAATTACATGTCTTCATCGTAGATGTAATTACAAGAAATTACATGTCTTCATCGTAGATGTTATCCAAGAAATTACATGTCTTCATCTTAGATGTTATTACAAAATGGGAGGTAAAGTCATTCTGATTACTTACGAATATTTTGACCAAAAAAAACCTGAAAATATTTTATTTCTTTACTTTCTTCAATAGAAACTTTTTAGTTTATTTTAAAATATTTCCTAGATTCAAATATCAAAACATGTTTCTCAACGTAAAAATTCGACATTGAGACCAGAAATCTGGTCATGATAGATAGTCAAGACTTTATAAGTCTTTTCTGGAGCGTTAGACAACTTGCGGAATATACACTCCCTTATGAAAGCGCATAAATAAGTTCCTAAAATCTGGAGATTGTAAGATTCAAATAAAACTCAACTGCATAAAAACTAAAATTTATTATCTCCCACACAGTGAAATCATTTCATGTCAAAGAAACATGGAATCAATACATAAATTAGATATATACAGGGCAAACGTCTGAATAATTTTTCCTGATTCTTCGATTAATTGTAAACAAAAATATTTGAGGTATTGCATAAAAAGATCTCTTTAGCACGCACATCTATTCTCCTATCAACTTATGGCCAAATAACCACGAAATGGGATAACAGTACAAAAACTAACACATTAAACCTTTCTAAATCATGAGGTACGT
This sequence comes from Bythotiara depressa, assembly GCA_027564595.1. Taxonomy (NCBI): domain Eukaryota; kingdom Metazoa; phylum Cnidaria; class Hydrozoa; order Anthoathecata; family Bythotiaridae; genus Bythotiara; species Bythotiara depressa. The sequence continues at coordinate 9,082 of JANTOQ010497569.1, read as the reverse complement.
GAACAATTGAACACAGTAATAAAATACTGAAATAAAAAGGGACAACACAAATTCAAGAAGGGAAAATTGACAAAACGTTTGGAGAGTTTCTTCCCAAGGGATTTAAGCAGTTATCTGGAAAAGAATATTTCTAACGCGACAATCCAGTGAAACTACGATTTATGATAAAATAAAATACACATACAGTCACGTGTTTTCTTTCTTTGTACGCCTATTTTCAGCAAGTGGGAATTCAGCACAAATACAAAAAACAAAATGAAACCAATAAAAATAGAGTATTCCAGTAATGCCCTGTTTACACGACACCTCAACAAATAAACTGTGCACGTTTACTAAAAATCTCATATCTGTTCGAATTCATTCTAGGTCTCGTGTAAACAGAGCCCCGAAATTATGTTAATTATTATTTTAATTCGCATAAAAAATATATATACACCTTGACTTCATAAGCCAAACTTGCTATTTTAACGGCAACCGGTACAACTAGAATATTAAATTATAAAGTATGTACCAAGTAGTCAATAATTATACACAGATTTTTAACCCTGTAGTGCCTGGTTTCCCCCCGGAAATTATTCAAATCTATATCCATTTCTTTACTGTTTTGCTTCTCCCAGGGGTGTCACTAATTGAAATAAAAGGAAAATTAATGTTGGTAAAATTTGATAAGACCCCTTTTATGGTTACAGGTTAAAAGTGCCCTTTTGTTAGATAAATAGTTCGATAATATGCTAGAATATGTCCTGGATGTAATCCTTCTACATTTCTCATCAACGTCTGCTGCTCTTTTAAATTTATGTGCATTTTAAGAAAAAGGGCCTAAACACGAATGAATCCTTTGAGGTTAATGCAAAGATATACTGTAGCAATAAAGATACTTTCTGGTTTAAATATCTCCCTTCTTACGTACTTACATTAGTTGTACTATCATTCGCACAGGAATGAGTGTTTAGAGATATTCGATGAGTCAGTTGACATTTTCAACCCTTAGTAACTATGTAGAGTATATTACATTGCCTAAACATCAGATTATTCCTTCAATGCATAAGCATACCTCCTGGTTATATTAAACTTCCTATTGGAAACCTTTATAATTTTACGAGGAACCGGGAGGTCTTTTCCGCTTTTACCAAAATTATTTTATATTATATTTCCAATAATGAAACCCCTGGAAAAAGCAAAATAGCAAAGATTTGAACAATTACTTGATTATTTTCCGGGGGACACTGCATAAAAGGGCTAAGTGCATTGTGCGTGCAACATTACACGGAAGCGATCATTTGGCGTTCAGAGAGAATGTTTACCTCCTATGTTTTGTCTTAGATTGTTATGTTATACGACGTTTAAAATTGTCTCTAATTTAGTCTCTAATTTTATATAACCAAAATAAAAAAGATAACAAAACACAACCTAAATAATGCACAAACATACCCCCTGGTTATATTAAACTTTCCATTGGAAACCTTTTTAATTTTATGAGGAACCACGGGTCACCAAATTTATTTTACATTATATTTCCAATAATTAACCCCCTGGAAAAAGCAAAATATCAAAGAAATAACAAATTATTTGATTCCTTTCCGGGGACACTAAGCATTATAGGGTTAGAAGATAAACAAGTCTCCTGAGTGAAGTTATAATAAATAACAAGAAAAGCATTAATTAATAAAACTAAAACAACACTACATAATTAATTCATTTATATCACTGACCACTGCTAATGCCGCCATCTTGGTTATAATGTATTGGAAATTGCCAAATTACCATACATATTGCAAAAGAGGTGCCAAAATTACCACAAGTAATGCAAAATTATTATATAAAGTGACATATACTTCAACTTTTTATCCATTTACCCAATGACTTAAAAACGTCACTGTGCTAGTTAGAATTTGAGAACTTTGTGAAACTTTCAAAACGTGCAAAACAAAATACCAACCAGGTTTTCCGTTGATGTTCATTCTCATTTTAAAAGGGAACAAGCGTGAAAAAAGCCTAAATCTACCAAATTTCCCAAAATTGTTGTAAAAATGCAAAACAACAACAACAAAAAAGGTATAAAAGGCATACTAATTAAAAAGAAAGTTTTAAATTTTAGCATCATGATTATTGTTCCTTTTTCTCCTTCAAAAACTAGCATACCTTTACAACAAATAGAGGCTAAAAAATTATACTTTGAACACGTTCATTTCTGCAAACGTTTTCTAGATGAGAAACAAAAAATAATAACTTCCACATGAAGTACTTTGTTCAGCTTATCTAGTTAATAGTTTTCACATAAAAAATAAACAATGAAGAAGCCAAAATTATTACAAACATTATTCAATGTCAACATATAAAAGCATTGTGGGTCAGTTCAACGTTCAACATATAAAAGCATTGTGGGTCAGTTCAACGTTACAAAACCCAAGCTGCAATTCCACTTGCTATTTTGTTGTGATTCTCCTAGAGGGCTGTTGTTTACAAAGATTGCTCATTGAAAAAATAAATTGAAAAAGCCACTCTTTTGTTGAATCAGAGTTGAGACAACAACGTCGCGTAATAAATAGCAAGTGGAAATTGATCGGTTTAATATTTGATACAATCTAAATACAGCGACAATAACTTATACAAACAGTCTGGAAACAGTGAAAGGAACATTATGCAAACTGATTGGATACAGTGATGACAAACATATTATAACAATAAGAAGAACATGAAAAAACAGATTGTCTTGGTACAGTAACAAAAGGTTTTGGTACAGTAACAAATGCCAGGATACCGTGAAATTAACTTACGCTAACGGTGAGCACAGTGAAAAGAACATACAAATGGTCTAGATATAATTAACAGAACATATACAAATGGTCTGGTTACAGTAACAAAAACATAAGCAGAGGGTCTGGATACAGTGACAACAATCTATACAAAAGGTCTGGAAATGTTTTCAATGCTAGATCATGTAGTTACGCAGTAGAAATTTTTTAACAGATAACGTTTAACCAGTTTAAAAAAAAGTACTCTTGTTATTCATAAAACTAAATAACAAATTCTTTAGAACCAGAAAAAAATTATCTTCGTTGAAATTTTCCATTCTTCATAACACCAGCAGTAATAAATAAATTTTCCAGGTCTTTATAAATGTTGAAGTGGATCGATGATTCTGCATCAGAATAAACACACTTTAGTTATCCAGAGTTTTTACATTGAATTCCAGCAAAACGTTCCACAAACAAATTCATTTCATATATTAGCTTGTTTCATATTAGGCTGATCACACACAACAGGTTGCTTATATTAATTAATTTTTGTTACTAACCCACAACATCATTGACCTTCTCAATAACTACAACAATATTTTGAAAGAGTAACATGAGTAAGCAAATAGTAACAAATAGAACAGCTCTTCTCTTTAATAACAATCTTCACTGCTCTATATCTTGTTTGGGTAATGTAGGGAAACAAAGAGTAGTGTATGAATTAGATCTTCCCTTGAACCATCTTCAGCACATAATAATACGTTTGAAAAATAACATGGGTAAACAAATAGGTTGAAAGAAAACAATTCTTCCCTTTGATAATGATCTTCACCAGAAAATACTCTTCTGAAGGGAGTAACAAATAAAAGGGGGATTCTTTAACACAATCTTCGTCATATTACATATTGGCAGGGTACACGGGAAAACAAAAATAATACCAAACAATAAGGATCTTCACTGAGTAATTAATTAATTAATTAATTAATTAATTAATTAGGTGTGATATAGATTGTGTAGAAATCGACGGGAAGTATGCCATCCACTGTAATGTTATTGACTCCATTAGCCATATTATCTTCTAATCAATGCTTGTGTGTACATTAACAGAACGGGCACAGATGATTCATCATAGGCACAATGCATTGTTTAACTATGTGATCATATTAGGTAGCAACTATGTGATCATCATACCTGGTAGTAATATGAGGTATACAGGGAATATATATGGATATATATATATATGCTACCTCAGTGATGCAGTACTAGGGGTTGATGGATCGGCTGTTGTTATGGTAACTTCCGGGTTTATTCTGTTATATAGTGGTCTAAGTAATTGACTTATCAAAGACACCAGAGTCCGTACAAATTCACGTTCAGAATTTTTCCACAAAACTATAATTGCTGTGAGAGTTAACACAGTTGAGATTACACGCATCCTAAACAGAAGGAAGAAGCACATGAGAACAAAACAGTAAAAATACAAAACAAATGCCACAGCGTTCAATTTGTTTACCTTCCTTAATCCCAACTCATTGAAAAGTTACATTTTGTAAGGATGTAACAGGACAGATACTAAAAGTTACAAGAATTAAAAAAATAGCAACAACATAAATGGTACCACTAGTAACCACATGGTCACGCAGGATGATTTGGGATTAATCGCCTGAGTTTTTTCTTTAAAATCTTGCAATCAACCTCAATGAAATGTAATCAATGGAATAGTGTGATTATTTGTTAATCACATGCGCACGCGCAAAAACAATATGTGACGTCACATATAAATTATTTAAAAATAAATATCTTGGGAGTATTTTTCATATCCTTCCAAAACTTAGTGATTAAGAAAAATCGAGTCAATTAGAAGTGTAAAGTGTATTTAAAAAAGAATTTACATTTCATGAAAAAAAGTACTTTTCTAAGAAGGGAAGTATCCAAAATATGAACCCTATTTTAGCCTAGAAAATACAAGAAACTAGAAAAGTTTGAAGTTTTTTTTTTCTAAGGAACTTATTTCGTGAGCTACTCCTCAATAAATATGTTTATAGCTAAAATTTGATATTGCAGCCATAGAAAGAAATCATTTTACAACTATTATAAGTACAGTTAACACTAATTGGGGGAATATTTTTTTCTTCCGGTGCATCTCTTAAATTTTGTGACTTTTAGTTTTTCTCTATTGCACACATTCCCTGAAAGTTTATAAAAAAACAAACATAATTAATATTTTTGGCGTACCGTATTTTCTTGAATAGAAGCCGCCCTCGAATAGAAGCCGCTCTCGAATAAAAGCCACAAAAAAATGTCTAAGAAATTAATAGAAACCGCCCTCGAATAAAAGCCGCAAAAAAATTTCCAAAAAATTAATAGCAGCCGCCGCCCTTGGATAGAAGCCGCATTTTTAAAACTTGCATAAAAAAGAAAACTTCAATATATATCAGGTTTAAATGTACTTCATACACTTGTTATCTGTCAAATGTTCTACATTATCAAGCTGATCACATTCAACATCGACATAATCATCGAATAGAAGCTGCCCTACGATAATAAAACACTTTTTTCATCGAAAAAATTCGAAAAAGTCCTGGCAGGTGTCAATGCAATGGCTTCAAAAAATAAATAGAAGCCACCCTTGAATAGAAGCCGCCCTCGAATAAAAGCTGCAAATAAATTTCAAAAAAATTAATAGAAGCCACGTCTTCTATTCAAGAAAATACGGTAACTAACTTTTTTTTTTGTCAAGGCCACCTGTCAAATGTTTTATGTGATAACGTATGTACCAGCAAAATAATGTGCAAACAAAAATATTGCCATTGAAAATTATTTTTGCAAGATATGTGTTGGAAAGAATTTTTTTTTGTGATTTATAAATTTTAACTAAAACAAGTTAGACTAACTTTAGTCAATTTTTGGTTAATTTTTGATGATGTCAACAAAAAAGCGATGTCAGCAAAACAAACATAGTTGAAATTAAAATCTACTTGACATAGACTTTACTCACGCCAAGTTTGAAATTGCATGAAAGCCCACAATTAAGGTTAACACTTTCTTAAATTTAAGTACATGCAGTCAGAGCCTCGCTTTCACAAAAAAATAATTTTTTTAAAACAAATGTAGAAGCTGCAACAATTATACTTTGATGCTAAAAGCTTTCAGATTTATGTAAATTTTATCGGTGAATTTAAATATGAAATCTACTTTTTCTAAAAAGAAAGTGTAACTGATTTGCAATTTTTGATGACGTAATTTCTGGAAAGGAATATTAGGGTCATAATTCAAAAGACAAATAAAAAATCAATACACAATAATTAAGTAGATGGTCTCGAACATACATACCTAGTAGATGCAAATGGCATAACTATTTTTGCAACAGTCGATATAACAACAAGCAGAATAGCAAAGATTGAGATAATTAAACTAAGAAATTTGGAGAGCAGCAATTTGGCGTTTCCACTGCCATCAAAATATGTATCAACGGAGAGGAGTAATTGTTGTTGCTGATGCTGTTGAAGCTCCATCTTAGTGATCTAAAACAAAAACAGTTCTCCATCTTAGTTAATTGAAACAAAATACCTGCTGTAGGTGTAGTGTATAGAGGATATTTAGTATAGAGTTGAAGCATAAAGCTGTGAATAGAAGTTTTGACAAAATACAATTTTTTAACATTTTAATGCATAAGCATACCTCCTGGTTTTATTAAACAGGGGGTCTTATCAACTTTTACCAAATTTATTTTACATTACATTTCCAATAATTAACCTCCTGGAAAAAGAAAAATAGCAAAGAAATGACCAATGGTTTGATTCCTTCCCGGGGACACTATGCATTGAAGGGTAAATGTCTACATATACCTCCTACTTATTATGAATTTCTTATTGAAACCTTTATAATTTTGTGACGAACCAGGGGGTCTTATCAGGTTTATTTTCCCTTATATTTCCAATAATTAATCTACTTGAAAGAACAAAACAACAAAGAAACGACTAAATGTAACATCTTTCTGGGGAGAACAGGAAATAAAGTTAGTTAGTTACAAAGCATAATATAAGTAAATAAATTACCATATATCTGTAAATTTGGATAATAAATACAATAAAAATGATACTTCTTGTCAATAGACATATCCTGAATTTGAATAGAAATTTCTGTTGAGGTTCGAATTTATACATACAGTATGTGCTAAAAATTTCCAATCTCTATGCCGATTGGAAAGGTTGTTTCCCTATGACATATCTATGGTTTTAAAACCTATTCAAATTCATACTTACCATGATTGACTGTGTTTCCAAGCAAAACCTTACATTTTCAAAGAAGAAAACCTCTTGAAGTCAATGGTTTACACAATGAAATTCTACCCTTAGTGCATAAAATCACTGTTCCATTCATAGAACAGAAGCAGGGGTGATGCAATGATATATGCTTATATCAGATGAAATGATCCAGAATTAGAGGATGCATCAGACACTGTAGTGTATGGTCCCACTATTTCTAACCAGGTACACGTGAAATATTATAACAAAAATAAATTCTGTATGTATTTAATTTGTTACATTCTCTCCTATTTATTCAAATTAACAATGCCTTTAAAATCTACCTAAAATTAAATGAATTTAAAAATATTTAAAAAAACATCACCATAGATTCAATATCTTTAAAAACTGTCGAAACAGTGACAAATCCAATAAAACACCAGCAAACTAAAAATTAATTTTATATATTAAGAACGTATTAGATACTTTAACATGTTAAGAACTTAAACTTACTCGTGTACCACATGTATCAACAGCTTCCTCTATTTCACCAGCACGTTCAGCAAACCTATATTCAACACATTCAATCCGCTCACCGGCACGATCCATTTCTTGTTTTAATCCCATCATCTAAATAGATAAAAAGACCAATGTTATAATTCAAGAACAAAGGAATATTAATAGAATACTGTATATATACATTGTAAATATATTATAAATCCTGTGGCTTAAATAATTAAAATAAATTATTTTCTAAATTGAAGACTTATATATTCGTAGTATAGTAAACCAACGCGTTGTCATCATAATATAATCTTCTTTCGGTAAACCCCATTCTCCTCCAAAGAGATTTCTTTGAAATTCACATTCTAGTAATAGTACAAACATGGTACAAACACTATATTAGTAATAGAGACCTTTAGCAGTGAAGACGGGGATCATCTAAAGCATTAAATTGAAGCCTTTGCATTGTGATTTCGAAAGATTACTCTGAGGAAACCCCAAAAACTCTCCATCATGTTCGAATCTAATATGGTATTTTTAAAAATTTACCTTGTCCTGCCTGAAAACAATACACTAAAATGGTATTGTCTGAGGAAATGGACGAGTCGCTCTTAAAAGAAGTTATTTTATATGAGCCTTATCAATGTAAAGCTCATACAAAAGAAAATGGGAATGCATGGAAGGCAAGATCTGACAGCCTGGACAACTGCCAACCAAAATTTGGAAACTTAGATGTTCGAGCATGTTGAGAAAGATTTTCCTTATTAAAATCAAAATGTGAAAATGAATTGAAATTAGAAGAAAAAGCATCAGAATATGACCAGAAGAAACAGAGAAATCAAAAGCAATGGATGAGATTCTTGATCAGATGAAAGAGTTCGAGCAAGCAATGGAAATGAAAGCAGAAGCTGTAAATGCAGATAGAAAGTTAGGAGAAGATATTCCTCTGCAAGTTATGGAAGCTTTTGGTGAGACGAGAAAGAGAAAAGAGGAAATGAAGAGCCTGAAAGTACAGGTCTGCCATCTAAAAGAGGGTGCACTTCCACTGATACGCTTAACTTTCTGAAGGAGATGGCTCAGCGGAAAGAAGATATTTTAAGCAGGATGCACAGAACAGAAAAGAACTAGAGCAACAGGTTCTCTTGATCGATGTAATGACATTATTTTTTTATATACTTTTTTTGCTAAAGTGCTTGCTGATGACGGAATAATTTTTCACAATGGTAGCTTAATTTACTGTCATCCATTCTACCATCGTTATTGCAAAAGGTCTCTAATAATAAATACAAGACATTTACATTTAATAAATCCCTAAGGTGGAGAGGGAAAAACCAACAGTATTATGTTTTGTTTACACAAATAATGTTTACTATTATTCAATTTCTTTTTATCATAATTTGGGAACGTAGCAGTAAGTGAGACAACATATGAAAGACGTAAAGTTTGAAACACCAAATAGAAGGGGTGTTTATGTCTGTCTGTGTATTTTGGAGTTATGTGATAAATTTAGGCCGCGGTTAGTTAAAAGTTTGGTCATTGTTCGTTTTCTCCAAAAAATCGTAATGCGCAATGCGGTAATTATTAATTATTTTC